>JANHFX010005549.1:0-32879 GCA_027560015.1 Chloroceryle amazona
TAATGCATGCTCATATGAATGAGATACCTAAAAATGATCACAATATTATGTCACAATGTGACAGGACATCTCCGATTCCTGCACAGCCTGCTCCCCTGCGAATGCAGCTGCCTTCTTGGTGGAGGCTGCTCTCTGGAGCCCCGTCCTCCCTGGCGGCTAAAAGCAGATACAGGAGCCTTGCAAGACAGCTGAACTGGTTTTGGATAAGATAAAGCCCCTGACATCACAAGTAATTACACATGTCTCAGAAGCTGGGTAAGAGGGACCTCGAGAGGGAAGGAATACAGCTGGAGGAAGGATGGGCACGGGGCAAAGGCACAAAAGGGCAAGAGAACTGCATCATGAGGAAGTGGGTGTCTTGAAGGAACAGGGCAGGCCACATAGGCAAGGTGGTGAGGGAAAGAGGGGAGGCTGATGTGGGGGTGGTGAATGGACATTCCGTCACAAGGACCACACTGAGATCTCTGTGGAAGAAGGATAAGACCAGAGGGATTTCAGAAAAAGAGGAGACAAATTGAAGAGCTGCATGTGAGGAAAGAGTGGGAGGCATGTCACTGTTGATATGAGGACCAAAGTCAGGAGACTGCTAGTAGATAAAAGTGCTATTCCAGATCTTCACCTTCATTAGGAAGGGTAACTTAGCTATCCACTTATCGGAAAGAAAGGGGTTGAGAAAATCCAGTGACTTCAAGCTTCCCAGTGCAGGGAGCCGTCAGGGACCACCGACTCTTGCCCCTGTGAGTGTGTGTATAATCTGTTTAGGTAAGATATTGATACTGTAGCTGAACAAAAATGAAGTCGTTAGTGTAGATCGAGAAAAATCAGTTTACATTTGGAGTTATATAGTAGGCCTCTCTATCCTAACATTTTTGCTTTCTACTATGACTTAACCAAATGCACATGACTATAGACAGGAGTCCTTCTACACATTTAAATAACAAAAGGATTTCTGGAATTATTTAGAAAAGGAATTAAGAATATTTGTCACTCAGCAGTGAACAACTAGTTGTGAGTCAGGTGACTTAAATACATTTTAATCCACATCAGCCAGGGCATTAACGGTTTTATCTGGATTTTTACAAAACTGATCCTTTAGACTAACGGGAGAGCATTCCATCTTCTAGAGGCAATGAGAAAACAGATAAACCAGTGAGCGACTATCTACATTTGATGGTCTTTGTCCCAAAAAGCAGGCTGAAGGAAATACAATGAGAGCGTATACTTACTGCACACTGCAGTTTAAACGGTTTGGTATCAGTAGTGAAAGCAGCGCATGTGATGGGGTCTGGGTCATCGCCTTCGTTCCAGCGTGCCAGGACACTGTCACAATGGACGCGGACGCCAGCCTCCAGCAGCGCCTCCCCAACGGTACTTTCGATGGCGCTGTTGTTCAGGCAAGTTACACCGGGGCTGAGCGGAGGCTGCACCAGATGTATGCGAGAACCACTAATTCCAAGAGATAAGAGGGTTTCTACTGTGGTGTAAATGTCAATTGTATTCCCATAGACAATGATGTTCCCTACAGGGAAAAAAAAGGGGGAAATTTCTAAGATGTACAATGAAAACCTTATTAGTATAACTCGGATGATAATAACATGAAATTGCTCTCTTTGACCCTCTTATTTCTCTGATGCTATGAAGCAAACAATGTTACCTAGCAACAGTAGCTAAGATAATTTAGTGAAGAATCTGTACAAAACATCCCACAAAGTAGGCAAGTACTTAACATAGAAGTATGACATTCATTCTGACCCTGTAATTTGAAATTATTTTGATTGAAAATCCTCTGGGGGAAAAAATCGTCACCGTTCTTATTTTGTTCTCCCCTCCCTCCTCAATTTTGCTTATTCAAAGGACTTATTGGGGGAGCAGGGGATGGGGGACAGAAGCAAATTAAATACATCATGCAGAAAAAACCCTACACACTATGGAAAGACCAAGTTGTAGTAAAAAAGCCATCGTGCAACACGGGAGGTCAGTGGTGCTGCCGCTTCCTTCCACAGAAGCCTGATCTCCAGACAATGGAGCCACCTCTGCAGACATATCCCTGTACCTGCTGCTTCCTACCCAATGGTGTGTCTCTGAACTGCCCCAATGAGGGGCACAGGCAGCTGGGGCGCTGGCAGGGAGAGGCTGGCAGCTCTGCACTGCTTTTTGAACACAGCTGCCTCCTGCACAGGGCAGAGAGCACCCCAAGCCCAACTCTTGAGTACGTGCTCGGAACCAGCCAGCCTCTGGCCTTGCGCGCTGCTGGGATATTGGCAGGCTTGAGACAGGTGCCGTTGAGCAGCTGGTAGGAGAACGGTGTTGGGGTGCTGCCGCTCCTTTTGCAGCACATTGTCACTAGAGAAGAAACTGCTGTTTAAACCAGCTCCATCCCTCCACCCACCGGGTGAAGGGAGCTCCGGTTCAAACCCACCTCTCCCACCGGCCAGTGGAGTGACAGCCCTTCACTACAAAGCCACAGGCTGCATGGTAGGGTCCTGCAAATTTTCCTGCTGAACCAGTGCTCCTTCCAGCTGCACAGTGAAAGCTGGGAGTGAATGTGTGACAATGCAAAGGAAACGGGACTGCATATTGTGACCCTCCAGCCAAATGCTAAAACCCGCCTAGCAACGATGGAGGCAGAGCTGGGATGTGTCAGAGCATCTGTGTGCTTTATCTAGGGATGGTTTAATACCAACCACACAAACATCCCTCTAAGCAGGGACTGAAATACGCTCCTCTCCTCCATCCCCCTGCTCCAAATAGGAAACTTTTTCCTGCTCTGTGCTCCAACAGGCCTTTTAGTAATCCACACAAAGCAGCACAGCTCTCGTAGGACAGACCAGAAACTCCTTTCTCGGTGGCTAAGGACCCTTTGTCAAGGGCCACAGCCAAGCTCGCTGGAGCCCAGGATGCCAGGCTCTTCCATGCACGCAGCAGCGAGTGCACCCAGAGCCACCAGCACTGCAGCTGTGCTGGGTCTGGCCACCCCAGCAGGAAAGCCAAAGGGGATGCAAGAATCTGAGCTGAGAGCACAAGGGTGCATCAAATACACATTCCCAGTGCACATGAAGTCCCAAACCCGGGCAATGAAGGAAGAGCATAGGGTGGAATGCACTAAAGAAAAGTCAGTGTTGAAACACAGGAGGCCTTTCAGGAGCAGCCTTTAAGTGACATAAACAGCAGCTGGCACTGGCTCCCCCCAGACTCCATATTTCACAATTTGGGCTAACTGTTGACTTTCTTATTCAGAAGTTGACTTTCTTCTGGACTTCGGGCAGCTTTTGTTCTCCTGCATGGCACTGCAGTAAGCAGTGATGAGCAGGTAAGAGACTGCCTCATGCAACTGGCGTGCACGTTTATCTCAGTACTGGCATTTCTGTCTCACTACAAGTGATAGCATCTCCTCCAACCAAAATTTTATTATTTCATAGGCTAAACTAATTTCACTGGGACCATGTTTTGCTGCCTGAGACACAGAGCAATCTAAACAGGGCATTCACAAAGCCCCAGCTCCCAATAATATTGATGATAAGAATTGTTAACAGATGTTCTATTGTTCCCCTTTGACTACAAGGTTATTTTATTTGTCTGTATCAGTTTGGCTACTCATAGCTGCCAAATAAATGTATCTCTTCATAACTGCCAGAGAAAATAATGGCCCCATGATTACACATGCTCAGAAATGACTGAAAACAAGTTCTTACTGTTCACATGACTGACAGAACTATTTTACCTGCAAATGTGTTCCTCTGAAATGATAAGAAAAAAGAAAACCTACTACTTTCATAAATAAAATACAGAATATGCATAACGTGTGACAATGGGAATTCAGTCCAATGTGTACATTGTTAAGTTGACTTTCCAAGGCAGAAGAACCCTTTCCATCACTCGTGCCTCCCAGGACGCCCATATGTGGGCGTAAGAGCCAAAAAAGAAGGAAGACGTTAAGACTAACCCATTTTTTTCACTGCCACAGCCAAGTGTAAAGCAAAAAGTAAACAAGCAGCTCTAGCAGTGAAATACAAACTTATACTAATTTTCAGTACTGTAGTGCACTAATGGTGCAGGTAGGAACGTGGCAGGTGAATGCTGACAGCCTCATATTACATTGTTACATTTCCAGTTAGCATGAGGTAAAAAAGCACCAGCAGCTGATGAGGATGCAGTGGCTGGGAAAGGGGAATGAGAAGCACTGACCAAAGGCATAGCCCAGCAAAGTCTTATCCTGACTCTTAGGCAAGCAAGTCTGGGCAATGGAGAGATCCTCAGCCACTGGCAGAACTGGACGCTTTGGAGGGAAGTGCAGTTATTGCATTATACGTTGGTATTTGTATATATATGAGATCAGATCCAAGCCCTGCATTTCTCAAGGAAAATTAAAATTCTGTTTTATATTGTAATATTAAATACAACTACATTAGATCAAGAAGCAATGCTCCTTTACTGACCTCTTGTAAATCAACAATTTACAGCTTCTGCTTATTACAATATTAGTGGCTTTTTAGATTACAGCGCTAGTAGTCTAGGAACTACAGATATTCATTATGGACTGAAATTATGTTCACTGGACAGATAGCAGTTCCTCTGGATGCCTTTATTATTTAACTACATGAAAACGTATCTATCTGTGAGCAAACATAATAACCTTCCATGGGAAAAAGCCACAAATAAAGACCGTTAGAGCAGTTTTATCATTTATCTCTAGAATGTCAACGTTCTGCAGCAGAGCAGGCTCATTCATTTTCCACAAGTGGAAGCACAAGATTTTGGTGACCCAACCATGACCCGAATCTTCCTAGTTTGCAAAAGCTACAGGAGAAAACCAGTATTAGCTAAAGCACCGGTGGCTCCAGTTGGTGATTCATGCACTGGAATTTTAATGCAGTAGTATTCCTACAAACATGCTTTTAATAAGGCAGTAAACTATCTTTAGGTAAAGAGAAAAAATAATTGCTCCATTTTGGGCCATTAAAGCAGTTTTGTTCCTTACTTTACTCCCATCCTACTTTTTATTTTCATGGAAAGTGCAGAGCTAATAGGAGATGAATTTCAATTAGTCACAATTACAGTTATAATAGGTTACATGCATTAGGCAGCTGGGTTTCATCAGAGAAGCCACAGCAGCAGCCGGTGGGGCCAATGCTCACCCTGCTCCTGGGGCAGGAGCTGCCAGCACCTCCCAGATAGGGGACCACACTACAGCCCACTGCGAGCTCGAGCTCCTTCAGCCACTCCTGCAGCTTCTTCCATCACCTGCAGCGAGGAGGAGCCCGGCAAGGAAGGCTGCAGCACCCATGCTGCTGCCCATCCTTGGTGGCACAGTCCCTGATGGTAGCACCCTCCATGGCGTGCAGGCAACCCCTCCCACCCGCGCGCTCCCAGGCTGAGCCCGCTCTGCTTACGGTCCGCAAAAAAGCATCCGCTGATTTCACCCAAAACAAAGTGGTACCAAATGCTCACAGAGGGAAGAAAAGCAATTAAAAACCCCTACCTTAACTCTTAATTAAAAGCTGCTCTCAAAATCAGTGCCACCAAACGAAGAGTTCATCCAATTAGGCTAATCAGACTCACATTGTGAAGCACAGTGATTAACACTTTCCTTTAAAAAACCTCCAGAACTACAGGTGGTCTTGAAGGCGCATTTGCCCTCCCTTGTCCAGGGCTTTTTCTCCCCCACTGGGTCGCTCCGTGCACCCACTGTGCTGGGGGCCCATGGGAGCTGCTCCCTGCCCGAGCCTCCAGACTGGCTACCTGGGACCCTGGGGGGTCTTGCAGCAGCCAAGCATGAGAACAGGGCTCAGAAAATGGCTGAATAAGAGGAGCACAAACAGAAAATGTTGCATGGAGAACAGACCTAGTATAAGCTGAGAATTATTATTGTATCTGAAATGGGAGAATGAAATGTCTATTTCTGTGCAGCCACAATTACCAGAAGATAGAGTTTTACCAGCCACTTTGTCTTCTTCAAACATAAGCAAATCCATTTTTTAACATTTGGAATTCTACCATGTTAGCAGGTTGGTAAGAATTTGATGAACAATACTACACAGATTTATGAGACGAAATATATGACCTGTAATATTGTAATATTACTATTTGTTGAAGGCAAAACTAGGATCCCGAGAATTTCAGAGATGAAAAGTAAACACAAATGTGAAAATTTGGTCACCCCAGAGAGCAGGCAGAGATTGGGATCAGCTGCTGGACTCCACAGCAGCCTTGCCTCTGCACCTCCAGGAGCCTGTCACCTGTCTCCAGAAGAGGCGAGGGGCTGAAAAGTGCACTCATTTTCAGGTAGAGGATGGATCTTGGACACAACTTGGACACAACTATGATCAAGTCTGAAAGAGCAACATCCTTAAAAAACACAGCTGGAAATTTAAAAAAAAAAGGCAGGATGAGGAAGAACAAAACCACAGATGGGTGGGAGAAAGACTATTTCAGCTGTGTACTCTTGGTAGCTGACATCTGCAGCAGCAGAGAGCATGAAATGGGAAGAGCAACAATGAAAGGGAACTGGAGCCAGAGGCAGGCTGGGGAGAAAGGGGGAGGCATCATGAACCCCACAGGCCACATCTCTGGAGTCCTTCCAGACTGGCCTCAGTGGGAGGTGTGGATTTAGGTTGTAACTGAAAACAGGATGTGCCTATTGAAGATATCCAGCTTTACAATGCAACAGAAGTCAACAGCAATAATGAAATGATGATTAATATGATATTAATTTAGTATTAATAAAGGTGTACTGGTCCCAAAGCAGATGAGGCAATGTAAGACTGCTGAAGAGGGATCCTCCTGGGCGCTGTGGTCCCAGCCAGCAGCTAGTCCTCAGGCAGCGCTTCTGCGCAGGGGCACCACAGCACATTCCAGGCCTGGGCAGCAGGAATTTCTGTGAGAGAACAGCAGCAGCAGGGACAACTAACAGCTCAGCTATCTATGCAAATGCAGCTGTGCCCATCAGGCGGGCAGGGGCAGGCATCAGCTGGAAACCAGGCAGAGAGGCTGCTGATGTGGCTCCACTGACATGCCTGAGGCCAGGAAGCAACGTTTGTCACCCTCCTATCCCGAGCACAGCATGACTTGGAAGATGATAAAGAAACTTCCTGTGTCTTGAGAACTTCCCTAAAGGCCTGCCAAGTGGGACAGACACCTTGTAAACCATATGAAATAACCACCAGTTCTAATTCTGTTCTCCATGAATGAGCCAGGTAAGCTACATCCTGAGGAAAGCCCTGCAGTTTCACCCAGTCGACAGGGACATTCCACACAGACAGCTTTCCTGATTGGAACTCTATCCTAACTCAGATCCGGCACACAGAACTGATGGTATGTGAATTAATTTAGTATCTGGTCTCTTTTCCTGCAGTTGGAAGTATACCTCAGAAGCCTGGATGAGTCCAGATATTTTCAACAGCACACGCATTCAGTGAGTGAACTAAAGGACACCTGGACAGGCTGAGGAGGTACAGGTATGATGGACATCTGCACCACTCTGCGATTTCTGGGAGCCTGCCGTTCTGTGGGAGTATCTGTAACCGGTGTAACCAAATATGAAGATGACAGATATGGAAAAAACCCACTTCCTAATTTAGATCTGTTTTCATTGTGTTACACCTCAAATCTAGATATTTTCCTATACAAGAGAAAAACACATCCACTAATTAAATTATTATTTAATTGGGTAATTAATGACTTCAGCCAGATTTGCATTTGGGACTCATTTTGTTTCATATAATAATTATAGATAATTAATCTTTCTCAAGCCTTTCTTTCCTAGCTAAATATACTGGGTATCAAAAATGACAACAAATTGTAAATTAATCTGGAAAACAAAGCACAGCAGATGAAAGACTTTGTTAGAATTAATCAGGCACCAATTATACCATGGAATTAAGGAAACAATACGCCTAGAGAATATTTCTGCAGCGGAAAGCCCTTACCTTCCGAGCTGACGGCGTTTTCTTTCAGCCAGTGCGCTGCTTTTAAGCAGTCCTGCTCATCGTTGAGAGTAAAATGATTGGAAGGGACCTTTCCGGTGTATCTTTGTGGCCACTTACTTAGGACTTCTCTGTTAGTTGGGAGCTGGCTGATATCTGCACCTGTGGGAGACAGGACCTGGAAGAAATGAATCAGCAAGTGTATATATGACGTATATCTTGGAGAACAGAAAGAATTTAAGAAGTGATGATGCAAGACATGCGACTCCATAAGGGCTGCTATCATCGTACATCCAAACCCTTCCTAACACTCAGCAGCAGCAGACACAACAGCGCCCACAGAGAAAAGAGATTCATGCTAGTCCAAGTGCTCACACACACACACACACGGGTACACACGTGTTTGCATGTATCCTGTGCTTTCTATGGCATGGGGGTGATTATTTCAAACAGCAGTGGCAGAATGAGTGAATAACAGTACGAGCAAAATGCAAGTGAAAAGGATTTGATAGAAAACCAGCAGAAATGCATAAATATACAACTGGAGGATCTCTGCAGTTATTTGAATAATATCTGCTTTTAAATGACTCCTGAAAATACTTTGTGCAGCAAGACTGCCCCCATCTTTGGTCAGCAAAACTCAACCTTGTACAAAAAGAGAGATTTTGTTACAGAGGAAGGGACCAAAACCTGCTTGACAGTTAAAATGCCAGGATTCAGTAAAGTGTTAATTGTGTAATGCTACTTTACAGTAACAAATTTGATCTGAATTATACAGAGGAAGAGGGAATCTCATCTATGATTTCTACAGCACTAGTGATTAACATCCTGAACAATGTCCTCACTGCCAACTGGGTCAACTGAAATACTATTCAGTCACACAAACACAGGCATGACATCAAAAGATCTTATTTACCCAACGAGTAAATCCTCTTAATCATAATGATTAATGTTTTACTAGGCATTAGTTTGACTGTTTACCAAATAAGGGACAACTTGCAAAAAGGATGGACAACAGCTCTGCGTGATAAAACAGAAGCAGATGATAAAAGTAATTCCTCCTTAATTTTTGTGGAGCTTAAACTTGAGAATTGATAACATTAGGTTTTCTTCTATAAGGCAGATAAGACCTGAGTCTTCCCTTGCTTGATTTTTCTCCTCCACTGTAGTTGCTTCTCATATTTTGCAAGTCAGAGTTACATCCAGACTTCTTTTTCTAGGAGCACTTAAAATCATTCAGAAAATACTTCTGCTTTTGTTTCTTCCCTGTTGAACAGGGAACATGAATTGTTGTTGGAAGTGTGGCTCTACTCTGAAAAGTGGTGATGGAAAAACTGGGGCTTGCTTGCTCCCCAGATCTGTTGCACACGTGCAGCCCAGATTTCACTAGGGGGCTGAATGTACCTCCCTGTCACGTTTGTGACTCATGGTGAACAGCACCGTAGAAACCTGTACACACATGATCTGTTCTATCTCCCGATTCTAAAGGCAAATTACCTTGCTCGTGATTCCTGTCCAAAACCAGCCAGGAAGGAGGAACCCCTGCAGGCCACAGGGCCACACAAAAGATGGCCATTCGGTTTACAGGGTTTAAAGGCCATGTGGTGATACACAAGAACAAACGAACCCTACCTGGGATATCCAAGTTGAAGCTGAGCCTGCAGAGCTGGAGATGAGCTTGATTCCACATTTCACATGAACTAAGGGTCTGCTTCAATCTCACTGGACACTTAACTGTGCACTACAATAACATACGGTACCACATACATGCCTAGGCACCATCATCACGTGAGTAATTAATTTGATAAGGAATTCTCTCCATTTCCAAAACTAGGTCAAATGGTGCTAGACCAGCTGGAGTTAAGTCTCCTGTGGCTGGGGCCACATGTCAGTTGGGCCTACTCTTCAGGAGGCTTAATGGCCACAGTGGCAAAAATACTGGCAGCTTTGCTTAGTAGCTGATACTGAGCAGTGATACTGCTGGTAAAAAAATCACGTAAAACCTCTCATCTCCTCCAGGTTCTACTGGCACACTGGAACAGTACAACCTGCTGCACAAAAGGGCTACAAACTTGCTGGTTATATGCTTGCTAGGACTACTTTGCTGCTTTGCTAATCACAGAAACACCATTCACAGTAAAAAAGGACTATATTATTATGTTTGTCACTGCGCACACAATCTCACCTGGTATTTCAGTCCCGTACAGAGAACAAGGTAGTCATAGGGTACTTTTTTCTCCTTGGAAACGACGACATATTTGGCAGTGCGATTTATGCCAGTCATTTTACCAACCACAACGTTAACCCAGGAACAAAGTGACATCTGTGCATAATCTTCATCATTAAAACAGTGGCTGTGAAGAAAGAATATCTGTAAGTGACATTTCGGCAGCTGACAGCAGGCATTAATTAGACATCTGGTGGGTTAGCCCAAGTCCCCCAGTGGTTCAAGCCGGTTCCCTTGCTGTGAGTTTACTGCAGTCTATAGTACAGGATTAGTCATTATGAAATACTCGGTTACAAACTGACAACTTTCTGCTAGAACCAAACACTCCCTCCCAGCACTGGGCCGTACAGACGCAGAATTTAAAATCAAAGTCAGAAATACGCGCTTTTGCTTTGCAGGCTGATGCGAGGAGAAGACTGCTGCACCTGCTAAGAAAACATTTTAACAGTCTAGTTCTTTCTCCTATACACGTCTCCCGTACTATTTTTTTCCACTTTTCCTTCAACTGGTACTCAACTTCACCAATAGTGGCTACGGCAAGACACAAATGCAAGGAAGGCACTGCGTGCTCTGAAATTTCTGTGGTCCGGCGGTCCAGCCTGTTTTCAGTCTGAACTATCCTACATACTCCTATGTAGGATGGAAGTATCAAAGATCAGGAAGCTGCTGTGTAAAAAGCCAAATTTGAAGCAAAACCTGAATGGAACAAGACCTCTTTTAATGCCTTAGTAATGAAAATCAAAATAATTTCCAAAGGTCTTTTATGACTCAGAGTATGACCCTGCCCAAATAAGCAAATACCAGGATACCTATTTATTCTTGCATTTGTACTACCCTCTCTGCTTAATAGAATTCTGGGAAGACAAAGATTCCTGAAGAGAAAGTCCTTCCATAGAAATGTACAATAGACACATAACTATACAGTGCATGGCGGACCAGAGTGATAACATTTTCCACAAGGTCCATTATGACTCTTGAACATCACTGAATCTCGCAAAAGCCCGTTATGAAAACGGGCAGTATGTTGCTGGCCAGTCTGCGAATCCAGCTAGCCTCCACTTACTACCTTTCTGATCCTGAAAACAAACCTGGCAAAATTCTCTTCAGTTAGGTTCTTGCAGTACAATGTCACTCGTTACTGCTGTTACTGCATCCTCAAAATTGTCATACGGGATGCCACAGAGGTAAATAAAGTTGCCTTTATGACCTGAAGAATTTTAGGACTGAATGACTAGGCTTTCTAAGGTGCTCTGCATCCTTTTTATTTACAAATGCCAGAGGCAAATAAATAAAGGAAGAAAACCACTGTCAATTTTAAACTGTAATCATGCAGAAATATATAAATAAAATGGACATTGAGGACAGAAGAGGGTTTTCAAAAGCACCTTTATAATTGAGGTGCACAGCTCCCAGGAGACCGACACTCCAAAATCACAGGGATGCTTTCAAAAATCATACCCTGCAGAGTTCAATTTTCACTCTTAATCTGCTTTCAGATTTTAACAGCTAATTCTGGTGAGGCAGCTATGAAGTGCAACTTTCCATCAGGAAGGATGTTTTGCTGTTACTATGCCTTTTTTCCAGTATACTTAAGAAAAAGGGTATATGCATTTATGTGAGCATATAGTCCCTTCATTTACTAGATTTGTACTTCACACTCCCTTCTACGATAAAAAAATCAATTCAGGTAACTGCTTATAAAAAATCGCTTGTCAGGGCAAAATTCCAAATGAGATAAGGTGATTTTAAAGAGGATTACATCACACCATTTTCATATTTTAGTAGAGATTTCATATCAGTCTGTCTGTCTATCTATCTATCTAAAATTTAGGACAAGTTCACAAAGAATTACAAAATGTTATGTTTTCCTTTGAAGCTATAGAACTGCTTAGATATTAAATCAAACCTGTTAATTAAAAATCTTCTCTGTTTGGAGCCCTGTAGGTCTTTTCCTGGAAGACCATGAGTTGAAATCAAGGTCAGATTGTTGAACCTGAGATGTGGCCTGTGGAAAGAAAAAACAAAATGCCACAATTCAAAGAGGGCCCATTTGGTACCAGCACAGTGCGACTGCATTTCAGCATAGGGATATACGGTGTCCACAGCTCAGCTTCCCAGTCTGCACGCTGACTTTCGAGCTGTACAGCATCCAGCACTACACTGTCTCAGTCCTGACAGAGATGTTCAGGCTTTAGAACATAACTAACAAGCTCTGTTCTTATGCCCTTATGGCAGGACTTACCTCCCATGACTACAAATGGTATTGCAAGACTGTGGAGCCTTTGCTCGCACACCTTTGCTGTTCATAGATCACCTTCTGTAAGCTGCAGGAAAGGAGAAAAGAATTCCTGACAACCCACAATTCATCCACTTCCCTCAACAGCCCTACTGAAACTGGGAGGGCACATCTAAGGACAAGCATAGTTTTTAGTTCCATGTTCAGTAGGATTCAGAAAGTGATTCCTTTACACGGGACAGGTACAAAGTGTTTTGCCACTTTGCTGAGATGCTTGTGTCTTTGGACACAAAAAGAACACTTTCCACTGCAGTTTCATTAACACCAGAGTGGGGCAGGGAACAAGA
Organism: Chloroceryle amazona; assembly: GCA_027560015.1. Lineage (NCBI taxonomy): Eukaryota > Metazoa > Chordata > Aves > Coraciiformes > Cerylidae > Chloroceryle > Chloroceryle amazona. Next base: position 12,733 of record JANHFX010005549.1, read on the forward strand.
CTGACAGTACGTTGAACTAAATGTGATCTGACATTTAGAAACAAATAAATATTATGAGTGATTAAGCCTTCTAATCTTTGAGGCTTTCTGTAAGTTAAGTATGGATTGATGCAAATGGTACAAAGGAATCAGAATGTTTTTTATCAACCAGTGTTAATTTGTTATTCATACGTTTAAAAAAAATATTCAAACAAAGTTAAAGGTCATACTTAAACCAAGGAATTTCAAGGTTACGGCTGCCCCCCTCAAAATGCATATTAATAGTTTAATTCTGGCTTACGGATTATCTGTGGTAAATCTCCACACACACTCGGGCTGAGTGCAATGTAATAAATAACCTTAATGTAACAGAGGGCATATATTTATACAGATTAGGGGCCTGATTCTCATTTAAATTAAGGTCACTCTGCAGAGGCGGGTGTAAATAGAATTTGCTCTTCATTTATGCTAGCCGGGTGGTACAAAGTGGTCTTCATGTAAATGAGAGTTTGCCTGGTCTAGAATGCCATCTGCACTCAGGGAGCACTCCGCGGGGGGGCAGCAAATATGAACAATTACAGTAACTTTACACACCTAGATAGTACCACTCCTTGGTGTTTAGTGTACATGAAATTGAGGAAACTTGCTACAAAAGTACCTAAATATCCTGGACATTGTCCTGTCCTGCCTGCTCTTATCACAGTGAAGTTTCTTTTCAGCTTCGAGCTAAAATCGCCTGTGCAGACACTGTGTGTCCTCTTGCCAATCGGTCTCCAAGTGTAGGTGCTACAATAACACTAACTTTCAATCACATTAGCAATGTCTAGGATGAAAATGTCATGAGGAAGCATCAGAAAAACTGCAGAATGGAAGTCCCAGGCAACATTCATGTTCCTCTTGTGCATGATTGCACTATGATGTGCTTTATTGATCTGGTCACATACTATTTTCTTCTGCAGATGCTCTACCTCTATTTGCACACACAGTCACCCAGTATTTCCACAGTCATACGGTATTTGTTCAGTTCTTCCTCACTGAGCACGAGGCTTCAATTCAGACCTTTCACTCAGTACAATTTACTGACTAATGATTTGCTTCCCCCTCAGTGCTCCCATGATGTTCCCATATGCCCCAAACATTAATTCATCTTTCCCATTCATTAATCTTGGAAGCATCAAAATGTTGATTAGCAGCTCCTTAGAATACCGTGATGGAACGAGTCATATCTTTGATTCCTGTTTTACAGTGAGAAAAATCAAGGCACAAAGAGGATTGGATTAAAGCTATCAGAAAGGCGAGCTGATGAGGGAGACAGAGCTGGAGAGTCCCTGAGGCTGGTACCTGGCACTGCCCCATGCCCAGAGCACAGGCACACTTGCCCTCCCGTGTCCGAGGAGCTGCAGAGCTCCGGGCACACCTTCCTGCAAATAACAGTTGTGTTTTCAAACAGAGAGGTAAAAATTCTTCTTTGGCTAAGAATCAACATTTGGTAAATGTTTAAGTACAGGCTGCCATTTGCGAAGTTTATCAGAATCTTTAAATAAATTAAGTAGAAAACCCCCGTGCATCTTGTATGACAACAGCTTGATTTCAGAACTTTAGCTGTATGTATAACCTCAGGATTTAAAGTATATATACAGGCACTTAAGTACAATCCTGGAAACCACAGGCAAGCTGCTTAGCCACGCTTTCTGTCGGGCACTGGCACACAGAGGGATAACAGCTCTGGGTATTTTGACCAGTGGCTGTTACGCTATCACCACATCAAGTAGCATCCCCCCCCTTCTCTATGTAGCATTATTATTTCTGGGCTAACAAAAGAATAGTTAATTTGTTATGACTTTTGATTCCTTACTGCTGCCTAAAAGCTCTTAGTAACTGGAAAAAAAACAAAAGCCCTGAGAAACAGTTAATGCACATGAGAAGAGTGAACGTCTTCTACACTTCTAATATATACAACAAGACCCAATATGAAATGGGGTAAATGCAGACTGAAAAAGTCTTTAAGTGAAGAGCCTGAACCAATGCAACATAAAACAAGTGCACCTGCATTTCAGAAGCAAATAATTCCAGCAGGGATTCACGTTGCTGTGGATACAAAGGGAAGAACAGCTCAAAGATACTGGTAAAGCAGGGAGGGATTAGAGTATCTAGGGAAATAAGTAAAAGGTATTGGGTTTCATCATGCAGTTCTAGAAGGCAGCTACAAAATAAAAAATCTTAAACACCCTTGTCCTCAACATAAAATAAGAGTGCTAATATACTGCAACATACTCAAGGGAACAATCCAAAAAAGTTTTAGTATGTTATTTATATATAGCCTGGAATTTGTGTATTTTATCTGTTGGAATATTCCTTGCTAGTTTTTCTGACTTTTTTTTCCTGATGTCTTGTTACCTTCTTTTTTTTTTTCCTTGTGTGCACAGTGTAATGATGGAGGCTTAGACAGTGGAAACTGCCTGAACATAGTATTTAATTAATTGTTTTCATGAAACTCCTCATTATCACAAATAATAAGTCAAGTCACTTCTGTTACAAAAAATAAAGTGCAGTGAGGTAGTCTACATGAACCTGTTTCAATTTATATCAAATGAACCATCACACTTTTTCTTATTATTTTTCCAGTCATTTCTCTAAACTAAAATTAAAAAAAAAAAAAGTGACAGTAGATAATGCTGTATCTGGCTACCAAAACTGGTAACTGTGTGCACTATTCTCCTGTCTGCATTATATTAAACAGTAACTTTAATATCTGGAATTAGTACCCATCCAACAGTAAAAGTCCTAATTATACTGTATCCTTAATTGTGCTGCAGCAGAGCAGTTGTACAAATGGAAGCTCTAGATCATTCTAAAACTGGTAACAAAGAGTCTGGTTTCAGCACTAGATGCTGAAAAATTAGAGGTGATAAATTCTTGCATTAATGAAACTTTGACATCAGAGAAATCTCTGTTCTGCAACAAAAAGAATAAGAGATGATTAAAAAATAAAAAAATAAAAAAGAGTGGCACAGCAGGCAACAACCTGGTGTTCAAGGCACTGAAACCTGAAGTGCCCAGGTGTAAGTCTGGCTACGAAAGGAAGATGCAGACAGCAGCTCTCCTTTTCCTAAATTAATGTAACAATTTATCCACAGTAGGACTATTTTTTTTAAAAAAAGGCAAGATCAGTATCACAAACTTTTGAAGAACAAAGTAATAGGGACATGACTTGGAGAATAGACTTTTCCAAAAGAAAAGATTTTCTAACAAGTTTCCCAGCTTGATGCAAAAGTACAAATAAAAACCACTCAGCTTAACGAGCTGCTAACATTAACAGCACCACCAAAACCCCCAGTCGTTTTCATCAGAGGATACATGTCACTTAGCACTACAGATTTTCTTTGGGTAATCTTTACAAGCAGTGTGTTTTCATATTGTCACTGTACTAAATTGCTTTTGTTTGCTTGGACAATGTCCGTTGCTTTTGCTGGCAGAGTTGTAAAAGTCTTCCCCCTCCTCTCCACTTCCTCCTGCTCTCCAGGCAGCCACCTTTGACTCAGACAAGTGGGAACAGACACAAAATCAAGTATGAAGATATGTCAAAAGACAGCAGACCCATTCCCCCGTGCAATGCCACATGATGCCATTCTGGTATATGAAGGCTCTGCAACTGATCCCACAGTACTTGGTTATTAAGCTTTTACTAAGAGAGTCAGTAACAGAAGCAGCAGAAAGGGGTTATTGTTTGTATCAACAATTACCAAAAGCGTCTGTTCTCAAGAACCTTATGTAAGTACATCAATTACAGACCTCGGAACAGGATTTCAGCTTAACTGCTGACCAACAGATGTCCATCTAGAAGTTATCCCTCTTTAATTACGAGTAAACAAAGATAAGCCAGTTCTCTATTGGATCAACCTTAGGAAAAAGTATTAAGATGGTGAATGAATTTGCTCAATGAAAGAAGGGATAACAATAAAGTCTTTACTGGGACACTTTTCAATGCAAGGGTCAAGAAAGGGGTTTCCACATACTCATTTTTTTCCTATAAACTGCACCCACTATGACTTTTCTCCCTAAGGCCAGCAAAAGGTATATCAAGAACACCAACTGAAATAAAAAGATAAAGAAATCTAACTGTCAGTAGCTCCCACTTAATTTGACCGCCACTTTTGACATCAGAGGATAGATGAATGTTGTGGTTTAAGGGTGAGCACACTGAGGGGGGGGGACAGGTGGTAACCCTAGGACCCTGAGGAGTCAGAGGGCAGCTGTTCTTCCCTCCCCTTCCCTGCCACACTCCATATAACAAGGAGACAGGGAGCTTGGGGGGGTTCTTCCTTCCTGGGCTCTGGGAGCTGCAAGTGCATCTCGGCAGGGCTGGGCCTGACTCCATGTGTGCTGCTCATCCATTGCCACCCCAGAGCAGGTTTTGTATAGAGGTCTGTATCCTTCTGTCCTTAACATTCCTTTTTCTCCTGTTATTCATTAGATTTGCTATAGTCTTAGCTTCAGTCTTTGGTGAAGCATTTTTTTCTTTTTCCTTACTCCCCTTTTATCCTCCTCAGGGAGGGAGGGGGGAAGGGGACCAATAGAGAGAAATCCTGCTCTTTGCTTCACATGGGCTTGCCTTGAGCCTTAAACAGAGACAATGAGTCAGTTGCTTACTTCACTGGGAGAATTCCCACCTTTTTCTTCCCAGAACATGACTATTTCCATTCCAAGATAGGCCACGACATTGGTGAAATTCAGCGTCCTTCTTAATTGCAGAAAATGATCTTCTAAATTGTTCAGAACAGAGCTGAGAAAGAAAATGTTTGGTTCTGGTTTTATTTAAAAAAAAAAAATAAAAGAGATGTAGTTTCTTTAAAAACAAAAGAGCCGCTTTTTTTAAATGACACTGAAGCAATATATTTCATCATGTCCCAGTTACTTCCTCCTGATACCAAAACAACACTCTCCCTTCAAAAAACTTACATTTTGATGGGACAGTGCTTTTTATTAAAGTACTATTTTTTCAGAAACTTCCCACCAGGTTTACTGGTGATTAATTTCACCTCCAAAGAGAAGCAGCTTTACAGTTAGCTTTATATCACCCCAATTTCTCCCTGAACTTTACCAAAGATGTATTTTTTCCAGTTTCTCTGTCATACTCCTATATCACATCATCTTTCTGAAACAACCAAGCCACCCTTCTGTCACTGCCACTGCTTTTATCCCCCTCATTGCCTCATTTGTCAGCAACTGCTTTTGCTTCCCTCACCTATGTCAACTCTGCTTTCCCTATTAATTTTTGCGCCATTCTTCTCTAGCCATTTGTGGCTCTTTACTGTAATTCCGTTGAGCATTTTTCCCTCTGTTAAACTAATGCTTTTCCACACTTTGCTTCTCAACCCACACTGACCTTTGCAATTTTACCACTCAGCTCTTCTCCCTCCGGTAACCACCTCTTGTTATGCTTTCTCCTCAGAAGTCTCTGACTCTGCATCTTGCCTGTACTTGGAGGTGCCTGCCGGGCTGGGAATGTGCAGATCAACATACAAACACCAGAGCACAGAGTTCAAGAGCAAACTCCTAACACAACACAAAGCCTCAAAGTACCTGCTTATTTTTGCCTATTTGCCTATTTCCTCTTTTAGTGTGATTTCACTTCAGGGTCCAACGTGAACTGCCTCAACACTCTGAACTGAGAAAGGCTGCGAGCGAACACCCAGTTCTGGTAGCAAAGCGCAAACCAAACCAAGACTCAGCTGACAACCCAGCTACTCATTTCCCAGGAGGCTCATGTGAAAACTAGAGCATTCACTCTGGATCTAGGGCATTTCCAGCATCTAGCTTATTCAAATCAGCATGGCAAAGTCCTTACAGTACGAAAGGCTACATGACAGAACAGGAAAATCTAAAGAGCTCTTTCCTTGGCCGACCCAAAATATGCAGCTGAATTAGACACATCCATACACTTGGAGGGAACAACACAGCTACAAAGTTCACAAGCTTAGTGCTACCATCCCAAATCCAAGTTGGCTTTGAGTTTGTCCAAAGTTCCATTCAACCACTGCTTTAGTGAAAGCATTTCCTTACTAAAATTTCAACTTCCATTCCATAGAATTTTCAGCTTTTCATCCTGTTGAAAATACAAAACAAGGCAATTCCTTTCCTAGACAGAAAATGAGGGACATCTGATGAGGGCCTTGGTAGTTCCAGTCTTGAGCTGTTTAAATCTAACCACATGGCTGATTCAAAACCACAGCTGAGACACGTCATTTTCCACAAATAAAGATACCAGAAATCGGGCAGTATAACTAGAGGGTGGTTGAGATTTTATTTTTTTTTGCTGCTGTTTTGTCTGCTCCTGTGTGAATGTTTCAGTGAATAATATACAGTGCAAATTCCAGATTGTCCATAGTCCATTTTTAATATTATCGGCCAATCACCAGTGTTAAAAGTCAGATGGATTTTTTTATGGCTGAATACTTACCAGACCCCAAATTTCCCGATTATTGCAGAAAAGATAAAAATTTTGGATCTGTGATGTTGCTTGGTGCAGATCTGGCATTGCAGCCTCCACAGAGATTAAAAAGAATACACCCCAGAAGAGCCTATGGGTGTCAAGAGACTTTGGCTGAATTTGAAGGGCTTGAGATCTGTACTAATGTTTTTGTCCTAGCTTATAGCTAAGGACTGCACATCCTCCTCCTGACTGCAAGAGTACACAGAAAGAGAGGCTACTCATAAAAATTGCATGTTCTGAGGCACCCCGCCAGTGCCATGTCCTCTTGACAGAAAGCTGGCAGCCCAGGAAGGATGGGGACACGGCTGGCGGAGGAGCCAGCTGGGCCAAAATTCCTGCTCTCAAACATCTGCACATTGCAGCTGCGGCTCTGGGCCTTGCAGCACCTCTGGCCCTGGCAGCCTGGTGAGCTCAGCTGCTCACCAATATTGCAGCCCTCAGTGCAGAATGGTGCCGAGAGGGCAGAGCCGCAGAGCCATGCAATGCCCAGCTCCTCACCAGGGCAACAGGGTGGCTTCTTCAAGAGCTCCTGCCCAAACGGCCCTCGCCCTGCAGCTCATGTCACACTGAAATTATGCCTGATTACGCTACTGACCACTGCGCTCCTAGGGAAACACAGCACACGGCACCACATGTCATCATTCACGCTGCAGGGCAGTGCTGTGACATGGGCACGGGCAGCAGCCAACCCTGGGGATCCCCACCTGACCTAACCAACCTCCACTAGAAGTTTGGGGAATCTAGGTAACACCACATGCAGCAAGATTCACCATCTCATTACCATATCCTATGTACTCCCAACTCTCATTTCATTGTAAACTGCCCTGAGGTTCATCTCCTTCCTGCATCCTCAAGGTAATCACAGCAATCCAGAAAAGGAACCTTAACATCTCAGCTCATACAGCTTCATTAAAAACAAGCAAGTACCTTCTAACAGTGATCTAGCCTCACTCTAGCCTGCTGGAGTGCTTATACATACACATATGATCAGGAATCAAAACTACACTAATCACTAGAGGGAAGGATCACAACCAGCCAACTCATTTATTTTCTCCACTGTAGTAGTCTGAACAGTCTTCTGTGCTTCAAAACCACCCCACGGGGGCAGTTTACAAACTGCTCTGAAGAACTCTGTAGTTACAGCTCCACAGCAGCTCTGGGAAACAAACTTCAAACAAAAAATAAATGTGAACAGAAGAGAAAGTGTATCTCCTCCATCACTTGAGCAGAGAGCTGGAAAACCTAAATGCAGTGTTTGCACTCAGAAATGCTTCTTTATTTGCTTTGCACAGTGTCGATCAGAGAGCCACCAGATGCTTCAGGTAGTCAGGTTACAGCCCTGCATGGAGCTGCTGCAGCAGTGTGATAATGGCATACTGGGTCAGCAGGAGAGCTACGAGAGAGACAAAATATAATTCTGTGGAAATTCTCATGGCTCATTGCCATTTTGAAACGGGCCTTTTACAAGAAAACCACTACGACCAACATCAGCTTTAACATGCAACCCGAAGGTCTGAGCATTCAAAATCTACAAATACTTAGGAATTTAAATTGTGAAAGAATAGTTTGGGCTCAGACAAGTGCTTGCATACGTTTGAAGGGCAAGTACTGAAAGCTGAAATAATCCTATTTAAAATAAGGCCAGACGAGAAGTATAAAATAGCCACATATCCGTGCTAATTGAGTCTCATTTTTTGGCAGAGGCATGTCGAAGGGCTGTCAGGATGGCTGATCTTGACCCATATCCTCTCCCTCAGTTTACGTCTGGTATCAGTCACTGACAGCGTTCATTGTGATCCTGGCTGCGCAACAAGGTGAGATATGACCTATCTTATTTATCTCTGTCACAACTCGAGCTCTATTCACCAGAAATGATGGAAGGCAACAATGTCTGAAGGACGCAGGCCTGGTGACACTGAACACATGGTCGACTACAACATTGTTCTGGGTTTGCCTTGGTATGAATAAAAGGCAGTCAGAAGGAAGCACATGTATATCAATTCATGTGGCAAAGATAGATAGTATAAAACAATAAAGATCACTAAACCATTCATTACATGTTAGCTCTGTGATCAGCAAGTAAGCACTAACTATTTAATTAGTCAACTAATTAGTGACAGGCAACATGGAAGGCTTCAGATGTTCTCAGACAAATGCAAAGATAAAAAGCCTAATTAAACAGCAAGCATTATGCTAACTATTGCCAACCAGGACAGATGTGCAGGATATTGTATAATACTGTGCTGCCAGATAACAGGGGTTGTAGCTGCTCCATCAGAAACTGCATTTTAAAAATCCCTGCCACCTCTAAGCTAATCTGAGAGACCTTTAACTGCAAGGGAGAAACTGTCTTGCAGACAAAACCTCACAGATTTACTCTGTTAGATCCTAGCTCTACTTTAAGAAAAAAAAGTTCAGGGCTTTGACAAAAATATGCTTTAACCCATTTGCTTTTTAAATGCAATACTTATTTTACTGCATCCACATGGAAAGGGAAATACATTTCATAACATTTTCATACAAAACACTGTGATCTTCACCACAGTTTGTTTACTGCTGTTTGGTATAGCACATTATGTATATTTCCAGTGTCCTCTGAGAATAAGTCATTGTTTACACCAGAGGCTGGATGAAGGAGGTTTTCAAAATCATGCATTAAAAAGGGTTTTCCCTATAATCAGAAGACAATAATGCTTTCCACAGCTATATGCAAAAGGTGGATAAAAAGCTAATTGGTTCACTACTACCCTGGAACCAATGACAAGATACTGCTGTGAGCAAGCTTTTTGCGTTCTTGCAGCCAAACTTCAATCACCTGCCGTCAGGGCACACCGGTCTGCGCTGCTCCCTGGATCCTCGGAGAGAATAAACCCAAAATGCTGCTGCTTTAATTGGATTATCTTCTGACCTAACGCTGCTGTTGTGACTGTCAGTCTTAAATTATCAAAGAAAACAAGAAGCAGCAAAAAAAACCCAAAACCTGCCCTCCTGGTAAGTTAGTATTTAGCAACAAGGTTATTTTTTAAAGCACTCGGGGATATGCAAAGATCAGAATGCTGGGCTGTAGCTTTTGTTGATCAGGATATGCATTTAGGTGTATCAGTATCCCCAATTCTAGCTGCTCACAGGTTCTTAAATACATCATTTAACTGCAGTTGGCATTTCTCCTGCTGAACCTCACCTCCAAGAACTGGTATGTGCAGAACTCTGAACTGAATTCATGACTCCTTTCAGATATAATTTGAATCTAATACTTGCAGGTTGAATATTTAAATCAGCTTTTTCATTTCTAAGTTTATTATACGCATGCTTGATCTCAGTGGGGATGACAAAAAAAAAGAAGGATAACAAAAAAAAAAAATATATTCCTGTAGTCACAAATCAGGTTCTTAATTCATAACTTGGCAATGTTAGTGGCTCACAGTACCACAAATGTGAGGGCACACAAAACCATTTACCAGAATGTCTAATAAAACTAATTTGCTGGTAATTTTTTTTTTTCTTCCAAGACCAAGTGACTCAAGGGCAGCTAAAATCAAACAAAACTTGCATTTCAGCTTAACCTCTCTTCGGAGTTTCTTTGACTTGATTCACTGTGACGCTGCAAGGGCTTTTCTCCCCACATCCTACAACAAAGGGTAGGCAGGAGCGCCAGGCAGCACCAACAGTTTGGAGGGCAGAGAACAATAGAGGCTGAGACTCGCGTTACTGGGCTGAGACTTTTTAACAAGGCGGGTGTTTGTTCAGATGCTGCTTCTCTGTTAGGACTGGATGTGGCTCAGAGTTTGAGCCACTGTTATAAATGCTCAGATGCTGCTGCAGTTTATATAAGCCTTGCCATGCTGCTGGAGAGTGACCTAAGTCCTGGCTTTGTGCAAGGGGAAGCAGATAATTGCGCTGCCCAGGAGGAGCCTCACACAGGAATTGTGGGAATCACAATTCCTGCCCCATGTGCCACGCTCCTGTGGGGAAGTTAATTACTGCAGCAATTTATGATGCAACTCGCTCCCCAGCTTCCATAGCATCTCCACTCTGCTGCCCAGCTTGCTGTAGCTCCTCATGTGTGGGAGAGCAGCAGCTAAGGTGCAGTCTCCAGAGCCACCTTTGCACCCGTACCCGCTGCCAGCCGGCTGGGCACAAGAAGGAAGGCCAGGTTCTGTCCACCTCGCTGCCAGTGCTGTGCCTGTTTCCTGCACAAAAAAAAATCCACATGCATCCTAAAGAAAGTAACACTGCAGCTGAAAACACACATCTGCGTGTGGTCACACACAGAGGAAAAAAGTAGAATCACAGTATTAGAGACTCCATTAGGTTGGAAGGGACCTTGAGAGGACATCTTGTCCAACCCCTCTGCAGTGAGCAGGGACATCTGCAACTAGAGCAGGTTGCTCAGAGCCCCATACAACGTCACCTGCAATGGTTCCAGGGATGGGACATCGACCACATCTCTGAGCAACCTGGGCCAGGGTCTCGCCACTCTCAGCATCAAAAATTTCATCTTTCTCTCTGGTCTTAATCTCCCTCTTTCAATTTAAAACCATCACTCCTTGTCCTGTCACAAGAGGCCCTACTAAAAAGTCTGTCCCTATCTTTCCTCTAGGCCTCTTCCAGGTACTGAAAGGCTGCAGTAAGTCCGCACATTTAGCAGGAGATATTTATTGAAATGGTGAAACATGAATAATGAGATAATCCAATGCTAGGTCAGTGATGGTGAAGTACAAATGATGCAGCTCTTCAGGGCTCAGAGGACCTTGAGCATTAGGAAGAAGCTTCCCCTCCTAGCAGGTCATTCCATACGCTCATCTGCAGCATTTCTGCACAGACATTTGAAATAATGGGCAGTAATTTGGGTGCACCAGGGCTCCAACCTCTGTGACAATCCTCCAGAAGCTCCAAGAGCTCAGCAACGAGTCACAGTGACAGCCCAAAGCAGCATTTTGTAAGAGAACAGTTTACAGCACACTCTCCCCTTTGCATCATGGGTTATAAAGCTTGGTTCACAGTTTGTGTGGGTAAGAAGCAGTGCCCACGGCTGCTCCGCAGCACTGCTCAAAGAGTGACCACACCAAAATTCCACAGGAGTGTGCTGCCAGGGCAGATGTGGTGGCAGTGGCAGTACCACAGCTACCCCAGCAGCACAGGAGCGAGAGGCAGCCGGCCGCAGCCTTCCAGTGAGGAAAGGCCATGCTCATGATTATTTCTCTCTTCAATGAAAAATGTATTTCTTCAGTCTCAAAGAAGTGGAAAACACTTGTAAAATCTAGTTCTAGTAATTGTTACAGAGGTAAGTGAATTACATTTGTGCGTTCCCATGGCGACTGATAATGTAAAATAATTAAGTATGAAGAATAATGAGAAGAAAACTACTTCCTCTTTTTAAGGATTAGGGGCTTACAAATTGATTCAAGCTAGCTATTTTTAGTGCATGTAACCTTTGCAAGGAATATTCGAAAATTATGAGTAAATTAAACTAAATCATATTAAAAGGCCTTCAGACTGATCAGGAGACTTTATCTACTGCTGATGTGAGAAATAATAAAAAAAACTTTCTTAAATTTATACACAGATTAATATAAACTGTGACAATTTGCACCAAGTGCTGACTGCTGCCCTTCTGTGCTCTCAGAGCAATGTCCAATTTCTCTCAGGAGGGAGCTCTCCCTTTGCGCAGCGCTGAAGACAAGCACTCTCCCCTACATATAAAAAGGATGTGTTCTGCAAGAGCTCCTTGCTGGAACATGGTTTACATAAAACTTCTAGCTGAAAAGTCTTGTCTGAAGTACCTCAGAGGAAGATACCAATAAAGGATCACCCTGCAGGCACAGTACCATCTCTGTAATGGTAGCAATCGCAAACATCAAAAGCCTTATCAGAATCAAAGGTGTTCCAGAACCAAGAGAGTCACAGTGAGTTTGCAACTCACAAGTTTACATCATACCTTTCTGCACAGCTCTGAAAGCACAGCAGCTAAATGAGGTAAGAGAAGTGAGGGGTGCAGTGATTTGTGACTGGGCATGACTAGGTCTAAGGATCAACGCTGCTTTGAACAACAGTCAAGGAGATTTTAAGCAGGTGGAATTCTCATTTTCCATGTGCCTTCCCCTTCAGGATCTATGAGTAGCTTCATCTGCACTGCTGATTTCCAGAATCAACCAGGACTCAAGAGCCCACCTTTTCACCTCTGCAGACGCTTAGACCTTTAACAGCTAGTCCCTGGATACAGACTCAAAGCACGCTTCCAAATGGGAGAAGCCCCTTCAAACAAAAGGTAACAGATTCTTCTCGGTAAATCAAACGAAAAACTTACCAAAAAATGAATGTTTCCAGGAAAGAGATTCCCACATCAGATGCGCCAACCACCACAATTCTGGTGTTGATAGACCTTTTAGATGCCAGTACCAGCTTTCGATTTATGTGGTTCAAAGAATAACTTAACTGTAAAAAAAAAAAAAAAAAGTAAAAAATTACATAGAAATGCATTAAAAAAAGACAAACTAAACCCAATCAACCAAACCAGCAAAAGTCTGCTAAGAATCATTAAAGCATCAGTACTGCATTACCTTGCATTCATACAAAATTTCTATGGCTCACTGGCATGACTAATACTGTGCACAAGATAAAGGGTACTTAAATGGCACTAAAATGTTGAAATATGTGCATGTTTAATAGGCCAGGGAATATCAGCAGAGCTTAATGGTATGGTTTCTCATGGAAGCGATGCTACGAAGTCCTTGTAGGAAAGGAGAAACCACCTCCTCTTCTATAACTTTATTACCAGCTTGCTAACACCTGGGAACATATATTTACAGAATGTTTAAGCCCTTTTTACACCTTCTAGAGGAGTTTTTGCTCTTGCTGTTTTATTCACGGAAACGGCTTTACTAATAAATTAATTAGAGACTTTCATCTTGAGTATTTTTGTGTGTTCAATTGAAAATTCTTCCAAAATGATAGAATTAACCTTCTCTTTTCTTAAATACAGAGGAGCTACACTGAAATCTGGGCTCTCAAATGAGTAGTATCTCAATGCCACTGAGATCAATATTCTGGCCAAAAGTCTTACTATAAGGTTTCTAACCACCAGCTTCTCAGTTTCCATTCTTCTTAATGCAAACACTGGTTAAGACAGTAAATTACACGTATTGTTTTTAATTTGTGTCTCTAGGCTTCAGGAGCTAACAGATATTCTCAAACACACAAGAAAGGGCCAAGAGAAAATACTGCATTTGATTATTTTTTTTCTGCCCCATACTATATTTAGTTTTCAGAGAGGGCAAGTTTTCAAGACAGGTCAATATTTTTCATCTCACAGTACCACATGCTCTGCATTTTCCTATTGCTTTGAGCTGTGTACATTCCCATTTCACAGAATGCATAGCTGCAGATTCATAAATGCACTCAAGTCCTGTCCTGCACCTTACTGAAGGATTATGGACCAACTGCTTGCAAGCCAGCATCACTGCATAGCAAGTAAATTAGAATGTGGGAAAACTAAAAGTCATCTCTGATCAGACAACACTATTTTTTACTGCCAGATAAATGTTCTTTCAGCTGCAGTTCACCACAGTGCACCGATGACATCCAGTGGTGAGCCAGATTCAGCTCCGATTCAGCCCTAAGAAAATTCCAGAAGATAATTAAAGTGTACAAGCAGCCTGTGGTGGCTGCTCAGCAGGAAGGCAAACGGGTGAAAGCCAGCACATGCCCGCAGCCTCTCAGGCAGCCCTGTACCGTCTAACGCCCCGATGAGCTGAGGCTAAACCACAGTACGATGTATCACTGCCCCAATCCCTGTTATGCAAATCATCCACAAGTCTCTGGGAACAAGCCTGACAATCCAACCCACAGCCAGTGCTTTTTGACATAGTCAAACGCTTCTTACAGCAGGATTTGACAGTAAAAAGAGGTTTGATCATATATGAAAATTTAGCTAGAATATTTCCATGTTTCAGAAAGTGAAAAAAACCTTTCGTATTGCACCGAACACGTACATCACTGGAAGACATTTTAAGAAATTAGAAAAAACGATGCCAATTATTAAAGGCATCCCCTCACTGCTTCAAATAAAACTTGGATTGTGTTTTTTAAGACACTAAATGGGTATGTCCCAGCTACAACCTTTGATGTTCTTCATGCGCTGACACTTGCGGAGATCTCGTGTACCACAAACAGTGGCAGAGGATACTATGCTGAAGGCCTTACTCTTGGTACTCAAGTTCCTTGGTTTGTCAACTCTGCAGACAAGAACTGAGAGGCTTTTTTTGCTGCATGCAGAGAGCTACTTTTCTTTTTGAAGGCATTACTTTTTTAGACCAATTATTAGTGATGTTTTTGCTGAAATGTGCTTTTCAATGAGATTAACAAAATGGTAAAAAGAACACAAAGAGAACTGCCTGTAATGTACCTACCTAATCAACCAAAATACCTAGGTAGGAGTGTCAGCAGCAAATAAGATAAACCTAACAGACCTTACAGCAAAGTCAAGTTCAAACACCTCCTTTTACCGCAGTGTGGTGTCCTGGTGTTTTGGTTTGTTGTTTTTTTTTTAAGTGTACTCCAACAATGACATACAAAACAGGAATACAACTTCCTCAGGAAGAGGTGTCTCTAATTTATGAAATGGCTTCTGTATCGATGATACAAAGGCAGCGTATGGGTAGAATATAACCGGTTTTGTTTGCCACACAATGGCCCCCAACCCCAACAGCTGTCATGCTTCAGAAATCACCTTTCTAACAGCTAAGTACACTAAATGGCCCCGGGGAGTAAGGAATTAGGTGGATTGGTCCCATAATACCACCTTATTCTAACAAAATGTCAGGACAAATGACTACATATGTTCCCCAGAGGAGTAATCAGACATCATAATTGATAGGTCAACAGCAAACTCTAGCTTGCTTATTTTTGTAACCAATTTATTAAATAAAACAGCAATCATTAGCTAATGTAAGGCACAAAGCAGTAATTGCCACTGTTAGAAGAGGCATACGTAGCTCAAAAATGTCTTTTCTTTGATTATCAAAAGGATGATTTTCCCTTCTGCCCACTTAGGTACCCAGCAGCCTCTGCCATGGTACCACCTGCCCTGCTGCTTTTCACTGGGCAGGCAGAGGGGTTCCCACACCCCAAACCCCCGCTGCTGGCAAGGGTGGCCCTCCTCCATAAACCACAGGGGGACAGGTCTGCATGGGGATGGCCACTGCCATCCACAGGGAGGGCTCTTCTGACTGTACCGACACAAAAACTGCTTGTGCGTTACTTAGAATACTCCACTGAAAAGAAACCCCACGTCTTTCACTTTCAGCAGAATGTGAACCAGAGTAGGAGTCATTTAAAGCATTAACAATTCAATTCATCCTTCTACCCTCAGTAACTGATGGAAAGAAATGCATTGAATTATTTGGTTTTAGCAAACCCATTCGTATGTATTTTTTCCTTTGCACTTCCAGACCATGTGCAGCAGACACTCTGAACACTGCCCACACCTCCCACATGGGCAGCTGCTCCCTTTCCAAACCGCCTGGGGGGGTTCATTTTACATTTACTCAACAGAGCATAGTTTGTTGCAACTTTTAGTTCTGTTTTTAAACATTGGACTCTGGGCTGTTTGTAGGGATTCTAAAAATATTTACTGCAATTGTTCTACAATAAGTGTGGTTTTATAGCAAACATTACCTTCATGTAAACAGAAATAACAGAAACTGAACACCTAAAAATTAAGAAGCAAGTCAGACAGAGGATTTGACAGAAGAGGAGCAGTGCTACAGTCTCAATTGGGTACTGGTAAATGTATCCCAGTAAAACATCAGCAGTGTATCAAAGTGCAGTTATCACAGGAACTCTTCATGAAAAGATTCTGCAATGCAGCAGAATTTAGACATTATTTATTACATGCTGAGTACTTGGGCCTTATCTAGCCAAACACAAGCGTGTGCTAAATTGGAAGTATTTTAAAGAGCCCCTGAATTCAGAAGGGCTGCTCAGGATGCTACAAGACAAACATGGGACTGACTCACTTGTTAGGTACTCCGCGCCTTCACAGATCCCTCCTTGCTTCAGGAAGGAACAGGGACCCTCCTGTCCCAATCCTGTGGGGTCTGCAATGCTTTGCTTTAAATTTAGCATTTGTTACTGAGAAACCTGAGCGAGAGCTACTGCTGTACAGGATCTACATAATTTGAATTCTGTTACTGTAAAAACCATCGGGAGTAAAAAAAATGATTGGAAAATGCATGCTTTTTCAGCCTGCATTATTACTTATTTCTAAATACTAGCTACATTCCAAAAAGTCTCATGAGAAGTGTCTACAACCATGTTTCCAAAAACCTGTTTCCAAGCATGCACAGATTTACCCAAACACCAGAAACAGAAGGAAAAGGAAAAAAGAAAAACAACTGTGGTGACAACTGCAGTCTTCATCATTTTGACAGAGAACCCTTCTCTAGTCACCATGGCTCTACAAAACCCGTTTGCACAGACAATACCCAGCCTTTACTGAATATTTTTCACTCATAGACCTCAAAGAGCTTTACCAATAAAGTCACTATTATTATGGCAATCTTCACATGGGTAAATGCTGATCTTCAGTGTTTGGAAAAACAGATGATATTCATGACCACCCCTGTGTCAGTCCCTGTGAATCCAGGGACTTCCTGCAAAACTCCACAGAGCAGCAAAGAAGAGGAAAGCATGGACCGATATATTTAATTTCCTTGCAGAACCACTGTTACCATGGTAAGAAACTGCTCTTTTTTTCCTTTTAGCATCAACATTTGGATTCCCAGCCCGAAGAGGACTGGACAGTTCACACTCACATAAAGATCTCACGATTGTTTGCTGCTCAGCTTAAAAGGACAAGCGGCTAAATTCTAAATGGTGCCATTTTCAAAGAGTTCAGTTCTCCCCTCTTCCTTCAGGGGAAAAAAAAGATGTACAGGAGGGCACAGGACCTGAATCAAAGCCACTCAGAATGGCAAGGGGTAAAGGTGATGATTTTATAGCCCATTTTATAGTCATATGGCTGTCTCTCAGGGTTAGTTTCTCCCAATTTTAAGATTAAGAAATCTGCTTTGTGGAGGAGAACAGTTCTCATCTGTTGTGAAAGTCACTAATCCACCAACAGCAGTCATAGCTTCCCAGTTCATCATTGTTTCTGTTTATATTTCTGTCCCTCATGGTATTCTTGGGGGGAAAGAGGGGAACAGAGAGTAAAGAAGAATTTTTATTTTATCCAAGATTTAAAAAAATAAAATTTAGCACCATCTAGGAACTTCAGCCTGGACTACCTTCTAGATGCTATCTCAGACTCCTGACATAAGTGTGGAAGGAAATACAGGAGAGGCTGGGCAGCTTTCACTAAGTATTAGCACGTTATTACATCACTCCAACCAGGTAAGTAAGTAGACTCCAAATGACATAATTTGAAAATCCAGGCTTATTCTTCACTGACAATTTCACAAGGTAAGGTGGTATCTAACAGTGTGAACCAAAGCCATTAAAATTTAATAGGAAAACACTCATTTGTTCTAAATGGCTATGAAAAGTACTTGGCTGTTCCAGGGCCAGGGTCTGAGCAGGCAGCCAAAGACCATCATTACCATCAACAGTGCCTCCTTAACTTCTTGGGTTTATTTCACAGAGATCTTGTGCTATCAGAGTGTACATTGATTATACAGCCTTCACAAAACAAATGAAATAGAATGAAGTATGACCTATAAACGACAAAGTTACATGTAGCTGCAAATACCGCTAGCATTTCCAGCCATTACTTTATTTTCTTCCACAATGAATGAACTTCCTTAAGCTTTGATTTTAGGCAAGTCTCACTTCAACTCTCTCACCAGCTCCAAAAAGCACCATGAACAAACCTGAACATCCCTGATGAGACTTAACTGGAAAAACCTTTCAGTGCTCAGGGATGTTTCCCTTGGAGAACTTCCAAACACCACCACAACGGATCCCAACTATCCCAATACCCATCTCAAACAGGATGGTGTATGCTCTGGAAAAGGAGGCGGCATAAACAGCTCTGTCTACTGCACCTTCTCTGCACAGAGACTCATAGCAAGAGAGGGAGCATTTCCTGAGCATACCAAATTTATTGAAAAACATCAGAGATGTATAAAACTAAAAGCTTTAAAAAACATTATTACATTTCACACTGGAAATAATGAACATGAGGTAACTAAGTAACAGTATGAGGACAGAAGGGGAGATGGCTTTGCACCTTGCTATAGGGCCGTATTTTAGTGATGGCAGTTGTGGTTCTCTATTTCACGACAGTGAGCGTTACCTTTCTGTGGAAAAAACACCCATGTCCACCTCGCAAGTTGGAATTAGGATACTTCCAATCTACAAAACGCCTGGAAAAAGCTTTAAAACAAGCCATAGTGACTATTTTCATTCGCTGCAAATGTCATTAACACCTGTATAGTACTGACACCATGCTTTCAAAATAAAGATAGGTCATCTTACTTTTAATTTCACACATGCACATAAGTGGTAAACATTCAGAGCATTCCTGTTAATGATGCCATCTGGTGCCTCAGATAATTGTGCAATATTCAGCCTTCCAAACAAGATGTAATGGCAGCAACGCACAAAACCCACTGACATTTACAGTAAGGAAATTTATTATCAGCCATCAGTTCAGAACAACTCTGTTCGCATGACTACTGGTGCTATAAAATCATCACCTTTAACAACCATGTGGTGGTACAATAAATAATGGATTTTAATCCATGCACAAACTACAAAAACATTAAAAATTCATTACTCGAGCACAATAGCATCTTAAGCAACAGTTACTTCTTTAAAAATTAATACTACTTTCCTGGTTAAGTGAAAACCATATGTGCCAGGCCTTTGTTTGTACTGCCAATGTGTTCATATACAAATTATAACATGTAGGAATGCTTCTGGTTTAACTTTGACACATGAAGCTTGATATTTAAAGAGTAGGGAATTTTCTTCCCCATCCTATTCAGAGTCACTTTACTATATTCATTCTCTGTTACCATAGTAGAGGTTTAATGATTAAAAAACAAAAAGCCAAAACAACCATCAAAAAACCTTTTGCATTTTTCCACTTTGAGTGCATTTTAGTGCTCACCTGAATTCACACAGAACTGAAAATGAAATGAAACAAAACCTTCTCTTACTACTTTTGATCCGCAACATTAAAGACCCAGTTCAGCTTTTATCTGTAAGGAATATTGAGGATCTCAATTGCATTTCATTTGTCTATCTTCTGCAATACACAGAATATGTATGAACCCACATTTTGAAGGAAGAAGTTGTAAGATCACTCTAAAAACAATCGTGTATTATTTAAAAACATGTCATAAAACCTTAAGAGTTTTCTATCATTATACTATTTTTTTTTTTTTTTTAACTGCTTTCAGGCCAGTTATTCATCACACTTGCCATAAGCATCAGCGTGGAATGAAGCAAACACACAAAAATACATTCATAGTGGTGCTGAGAACTATTATCAGTGCCTCATATTCCAGCTCCTTCTTGAATCTTAGATTAACACTTACCATTTTGTCAGTGATTACGCTTCTGCTTTTTCCCCAGACTACAAACAGAAGAGCAAAGTTTTCAGCCTTGTCTCAAGTTCTGGACCCAGATGGTTTCACATGGCAGTGCAGAAATACACACAGACAATGTAAGA
>JANHFX010005549.1:32979-68591 GCA_027560015.1 Chloroceryle amazona
ATACAGACAATGTAAGAATACAGACAATGTAAGAATACAGACAATGTAAGAATACAGACAATGTAAGAATACAGACAATGTAAGAATACAGACAGGAGGCTGCTTTTCTCAGCTTCTTATCTTTGCAAACCCCTTCTAGATGGTCCAGAGAGCCAGAGTCCACAGGCTACACATTTCAAACCAGTACACAACTGACAGTGTGACAGTGAGAGCTCCATGATTGCTTTTGGGCGAAAAGAGGACACTGGAAGTTTTGCTCAAAATGGTAAAGGAAAAATCCTCTTTTGAAGAAGGGCTAGTGCTATGAATAAGGCTAACTGGTTACATACGAGTTAAATAGGATTTTACCACCCCAGTGACAATAATTCGATCCAGAGAGCTGCAAAGCAATGCAAGTGCGAAGGAGCAGAAGGATCCCCTCTCCCACAGCTGATGCCACTGCTCAGAACAAAAGGTGGCACATTTTCAGACACCACTTTACTGAATTCCATGCACGTGAACTCTTTTTTTTATTTTTATTTTTTTTTTCCAGATTCAAACAGTATTTATCTATTCCTATGCTATCCACTCAGATAAACCAACTCCCAACTAACTTTTTTTGAGGAAAATTTATCTCCAACAGTGGATTAAAGGCTGCAAGATGAAAGTTATGTAAGATGAAAGTTATTTTTGCTTGGAGGTTTTTATGAACTAAAGGACTGCTGAGGAAGAACCCTGTTTAATCACACTGGAATGAAACCATGGCCACTGAGGAGGACAGAACTCGCTGCAGTAGAGGCATTCTCCCCACTGACTTATTTCCCAGACATCTATCCAGCCACCCTGGCAACGTTCAACTCTTGAACGTGTTTAAAGTCAACTAATTCAGAGAGCACCTGACTCCAGTGTCTTGCCTGACCCTGCTTCACTCTCTTCTTCTTGTCCTGACTTAAACATTTCCTGTAATGCACCTGTAGCTTCGCTTAAGAAGTACAACATTAACTGAGAAAGATCTGGGTTTCTTTGAGTAGTTTTTTTTTTTTTTAAATAAGTTTATACACCACTTTATGGGCTTCTGTAAAGCTTTAATAAGTGTTCTGTCGTCTTTTCATGAGCTATAGCAGAAAAAACAATTCCGGGCTGGGCAATAAAACCTGACAGCTTGAACGCAGCCATGAAATAAAAATAAATATACAAAACCCAATAGCATGAATAATAATGAAAGGGCAGAAACAAGAAAATAATTCAACAGATGTGTGACATTTTTGTTCTTCACTGTGGATCAGCTATTCTTGTTAATTATATCACCTATTCTTCCCTTTTATTGATAATTACATGAAGCAGATGGATAACAGAATGCTCCCAGATGGTGAGAAAGCAGAAAGTTTATAAATTGTTTATTTATGAAGAAATCATTTAAAATTATTTAATTATCTATAGTTTTCTACTCCACCAATAATGACATGCACTGCAAAGGCCAGGGGCAATTTATAGGATATTTAGTATTCTGTTGTAACCAACCGTTCTTTAACGTAACATGACTGAAATGACTGACAGATGTGCAAAACACAATAATAATCTAATCTGTTTTAACACTGTGGGAATTAAGATTTTGAATCTTTGGATCTTCAGCCAACTGGCACTTCAATAGCGGTCGGTGATTCAGAATACGAAAATCAAGAGATTTCCTTTTGATTTGGAGCAGCTGTAGAAAGCATTTGATCTAATGAGCACACAGGAACAGTTGCAGGTCTGTGTCCTGTAACCCCGGAGCATGGCAGATGTACAGCCTGATGCGATTTTGAGCTAACGTGGGGAACCTCTGATATGCCTGATGCAGAGGCACAGGCTGAACAGGCATCCCCAGGTCTGGGTACTTCCAGGACTAGATGCAAATAAGACTGTTAGCATCTGTGCAGTTGCAGAGGGCTGCAGTGGGAGACAGGGGAGTTTAATGCCTCCCCCTCTGTGCCTTCTCAGTCAATTCATACCTGATTTAACAACATCTCTTCAGAAGAGCAATGGGAGACAGAGTTTTGCAGGAACAAACACGCAATATCAGCAGCAAAATATATTTGCCATCTCAAGGAGCGGGGTAAAAACCTACTCTGTCATTAGTGACTTATAGGCAGATATTACTATGGTCATAGCCATGGGAAATGGAGAGCCACTGCTTAGGAAATGACAGATGAAGCAGCACAAAGTTACGGTTTAAGAAAGAGAGCAAAAAAAAATTGTGATTGCCTTAAAACCTATGCAAAGCTGTAATAAAAAAGCTGGGCAACAGAGGAGGAACAGGTAGAGCTCCTAAACTCTGCATTTCTTCAACATCTCGGTCATTTGATAAGCAAAGAGGCAACACCAACCCAAAGCCTGGCTCAAATTAGAAACCATATCAAATCAAGGGAAATATCACAAGGAGATGGAGAGAACAGGGTGGATGGAAAACAGCAGTTAAATAGTCATTCGGGTACTGGTGAGTCCTGTTTCTATATGATAAATTTCTGTATTTTCAGTATAAATCACCCTACCTTGCATCCATCTCTTCCAGAAAGAACAGGGGAAGGAGGACCTAAGCTTTCATAGATCCCATGAAATACAGCTCACGCTGCTGGCTAGAAACAGGAGTAAGCAGGCCAGGAATCTGCATCAGAGTGGCATGTGGTGATTCTCCCTATTCCACCCTCCCAGACACTGCAGTAGAATAGAGAGATCTGACAGAGGGACCACAAGAACAAGTCACCACTGATTCAGTTTCCAGCATTCATCTGTCTACAATGGCCGATCCAGACCTGCAGGAAAAACACCTCTCCAGCAGAGCTGAGATCCATCTGGACTGGGAGTCCTTGAGAATCAGCTGGGGACAAAGCTTTTCTGATTTAGACTGCTGCTCTTGCTTCTGGCTTTGGAGGAAGGAAGAAGGAAAGAGCCCTTGTGGGTCCTGGTTGAGTTGTCTGTCCTGGGTCAATATTTATGAGTAAATCTTTATACTCACAAGCATGCTGGAACACATTAAAGATACACAAACCACCTGAGCCCTGGCATGCCACTAAAGGACTACAGAGGTACACACACACAAATCAAGAGCTGTGTTAAGACACTGAATGGTGAATGGCTGAGCCGCTGAGCCCCGAGTTGTTACTGGTGAAAAATAAATTCTGCAGCAGGAGAAGGAGAGAGATGGCTCAAAAAAGGTTGGCATAAGAGGAAGGGCTGCTGAAAAAGCAGTAGATGAGAGGCAGATGTTGATGGGTAGATATCAAGGGGCATCTTCTGGGTATCAAAGCAAGAATTTCATTACAATCATCTCCATCGTAAACGACAGATACTCAAGCAATTAACGAGGATGGGCAATCAAATGAAAACCTTACATTTCTGAAATTGACTGGCATTTACAGTCTCTCTATTGTAGTTTACGTGAAAAAATCCTGCCATTGTGGCAGAGCTATCTAAACTAAGAGCTTGTTAGGATAGTAACAAACACTAACCCGTCCTCCGGCTGTCAGGAACAAAGTGGGCAGGCGTTCACATCAGAAACAAGTGCTGTCTAATGTGAGAGGGCAAAATCCTCTCAGCTCAGAGAAGCTTGGTGAGCTAGAATAGAGAAGTGTGATAAAGAAATGAGGAGTGGTCTCAACTACTTGGAATCCCTGTTTGCCCAAAGCTTTTAAGATACTGCAAGACCCTGCCCCTGTCTTTTTTCAAACCACCATAACCAAGATATTTTCTCCTCACTCCTATACAGGTGCTTGCCTTGGACAACTTCCCACTAATTCCTACTCCAACCTCTTTATCTTTCACTTCTCTCCTTCTTTTTTCCACACTTTCCTTATGACCTAGTGTTTTCTCTTCCCCTTTACCTTACTTCACAGCCTGTTAGCATCCTCTATGGCCAAACTGTGTTTCACAGGCTTTTTTGTTTGTTTGTTTTTAAGGTGACAATTCTCAGCCTTTTAATTATGCAGAATTATTACATTTAACTGGTCTTCGCAGCACAGATTGTGTTTTTCTGTTTACAGAGTGTCTGAGCATGCCTTTTGATCATTAGAAGTATAATAAATAAAAGTAGTACAATAATTTTGTGCCTAATGAAATTTCATTATAGTCATTTTATAAAATACACAAAAGGATTTTGTAGGGAAGTGCC
Organism: Chloroceryle amazona; assembly: GCA_027560015.1. Taxonomy (NCBI): domain Eukaryota; kingdom Metazoa; phylum Chordata; class Aves; order Coraciiformes; family Cerylidae; genus Chloroceryle; species Chloroceryle amazona. The sequence continues at coordinate 37,106 of JANHFX010005549.1, forward strand.
AGATTACTGATGGGGATCAACCTTCCTTTCTGAAACATTAGAGCAGAGAGAGGGGAAATGCCTTATGCCTGGCTGCCACCAGAGCTTACAAAACATCCAAGAACATCTAAAAGCAGTACCAGCTTCCTGATTCTATGAGCACACTCAGTCCCCTATGGTAGGTTGCCTCCTAAGTTATAAAGCTTTCCCAACACATGGTGGCCAAAGGTCATTTTCATTCACTCAACAGAAGAGTCAATTTAGCTTCATATGGTTTCAAGTTCTTAGTATTTCAGAAAACGACGGGCAGCAGTAGCAGACTAGCTTTATCCTCAAGTTACCACCATGGGATCAACCCCAGATGTCAGTTTAGATAGAACACAGTCTGTCAGAAATCTATAATTAATGCCAGAGCATATGCATGGATACTTATACAGTGGCTAGCCTTCACCCCCAGCCCCAGCAAAACTTGGTTAGTGAAAAATCCCACAGATTTTATTAAGGATAAATTCATTAAACTGTCAAGGTTTTAAGCAATTATCTGACTACCGACAACACTCAGAAGTCCTCAGGAAGAACCTGGGAATAGAACAGACAACAGATTTGCCAATCTCTCAAAAGTACAAAGTCTGTGATTTTCATGCTCCATTAAAAATGCTAAAATGAGCTCTTCTAGTAAGAGTGCACCAGCTTCTCTTAAAGATAAAAGTAGTTTAGAAAAAAAAAAGCATCAGATAGTTTATTCTGCAGAGAAGAGGAAGACAGGGATGAGCACAAAGCCAAACTCAGATCAACGGCCTCAGCCATGTTCTAGATTTTGCTTTGCCAACTGCTGCCTCATTAAGAGCTTTGGATGCCAAAAATGACTAACTGTGAAAAGGACAGCACTAAAAATATTATATGGGAGCCATCTCAGCCAACTGGAAGTTAGTAGACAGACATAAAGCTCCCTAATTATGTTTCTTTAGGAAATTACAGCTACCTACTGACAGTATTCATCACTAATAGTGTTTTTCCTAATATTTCAGCTCTGTTAGTTACTGTTGTGAGAAACCACCTTCACATCAGATTTTAGTTACTCAAAAATGTAAGACAAAGTAATGTGCACATTACTTCAAGTAATTTTAAGAGACTTTTCATTTAGAACATCCAGACTGCACAAGTGCTACATAAATAAGACCTGTTTGGTAGTGAAAACAATCTTTTCCTTTCGTGTTAAAATCATTCCTGATGTTTTGAAGTGTTCTTTGAGTGTATTTCACACATGGAAGAAACTTGGGATTGAAAAATAAAATTTACTTAAGCAGTTCCTGCAGAAATAGTCAGAAGCATAACATTGTCTTTTATTCACTTGCAGAACACAATACCTAAATGAACTTATCAGGAAGAAGGGCTAAACTGTAAATCAGAGCATTTAAAAATGTGTCGGGAGTTTGAAATAACGTCATGAAAAAATACTGTTGAACTGTAAGCATGTAGTAGAGATACATCAGAGTTGTGACTGCTGTCCGTGACGCATTTGAAATTCAAGCAGAGACGCAGCAACGGTGGCGCAGAAGCAAATCTGGGATTGTAAGGGTATGGACACCATGTTCGATGTAATTAAGAAGCAACCTATCAACACGAAGACGGTAATGCCACCCCATCTGCCAAGCCCTGCATTAGCTGGCACCGTGCCTCCTGCCTGCTGCTGCTTCTGTTACCCACCTGATCCTTGGAGACCTGCTCTGATGGAGCGTTTATGCCAAGCTCTTCCAGAGGATAGACAATCTGTCGTCTTGGTCGCACGGGAACCATGTAATGAAGGGCAGATGTCAGGGAATGGGCGCAGGGGTTCTGAAACTGAAAGACAGCGATCTATATTTCAGCAGAGAGAATGTCAGAACAGCGCATCGCAGATGTCTGCTGTATGGCTTTGCAAATACAAAATTCTTAGCTCTGTTGGCTAAATCTGAGAGAAAAATCAGCAAATAAACAAACATACTCAGAGCAGAGGAATGAATCGCAGATAATTCCTGACACTAATGAAGATAATTATGAGAGTAATTACATTACTATCTCTGTGGGGATGACAGATAAACAAGTGGTTTGGTTTATGGGATTTTTCAGCACAAGTATTTTCCCCAGGAGGATATTTTTCTCCATAGTGATCATGAATCAGCTTGATTTGACCTCATTAAGCTATGTTATCTGCTTACTGCTAACCTTTGCTTGTTTGGCAAAGAACAGTTATGATTTTATATAGAAATTCTATACCAACTAAAATGTCAATTTCATCCAAGTGATAAATGTTAATAAACTGGCATAAACTTGAAGCGAACAAACCCACTCATGCTAATGTGGATAGCATGGACCATTAGAAATAGCCATGTTCCATTTGTTACAGTGTGACAGCCTCTGTCATTATTTACAACATGAAAGGGAAAGAGAATAAATAAAGCAGAGAATTACAGGAAATAGAGAATAAGCATTAATGTAAACTAAATTACTGATCCATCTGCAAATATTGAAAAAACTTGATATTACTATGTGGAGAACAAAGCAAAATATCACATTTACCACTTATTAGAAAGCCGCGATAAGATAAAGTAACTTAAAGGAACTTTGTAGCCTGGATAGAGACCAAACTGGAATCCTTAAGAAGATTTAACTTTTCTCTTCCATCCACTGCCATTAAACTGCATTTTTGTAACTGCCTCTTAAGTATATGAGAACCTAGGACTACGCAAGGACATCAGCTCCTCCAGAGAACACAATAAAACTGCACAAAGTGCACAGGGGAAAAAACCGCAACAAAATATCTTTCTGAAAACGTACTTATGTCTAACCTGTGAAAATTCCCGTGCCAGAAACGGTGGTATTTCAAAACCAGCCAAGTGGCTGATGACAGGATCCAGCATTAAGCCACCTAGAAGGAAGTTGCTGACTGTACCCAGCCATGCAGTCCCCACCCTGACTTACAGACAAACACCTCCAGAGGGCAATTCTTTCCATCCCCAGATAGGTAGATCTGACTGCCGGGTGAACCGCCCTCCGGGGCACTGTGTTTTCCCCACAAACACTGGCAGGAGCCCAGGTGATTAGGCTGAGCCAGACAGTACCTTTAGAGGGCTACACACCCATGAGCGGACATGTTTGAAAATTTTTACAGCTTGCAACTTGGACACATAGCCCTGACTTAAGCGGGAATGGGAATACTGGATGCTTGCTACTTCATCCTAGAATCAGTCCATGGGGAATAGACAGAAGAGGGCAGAAACTTGATTACCAGCACTACAGCACATTTATGGAGAGAGTTGACAACGGCACAACAGCAGTATGCCAATTTACATTCAATCTACCTCTCCCAGAAACATGTGAGGTAGCAAATTATTCCTCTGCTGTGCTGCTCCCAGGGCCACATACTAATGTGTGTAACTTAAGAGATCTAACTACACATAGAGAAGAGCTGCCCAAAGATCCTCCAAATACAACTAAGAAATAGACACTGGCAAAGTACAACTCAGCTCTGAAGGAGCAACCCCTTAGAAGAGCTTCACTCTCTTTACAGACCAAGTAATGAACCAAGGCCAAGGCAACTGCAGATTTCTGCTCCTCCACACACTTCCTGGAGTCTTGGGGTAAGGCTGGACTCCCGTGCACTGTGGACTAACCCCACTATACAACGAGGGTGTCCAAGACTGCAGATTAAATCACACAAGAAGAGAGTACAGCTTGCTGCAGATTGCTAAGAAAATTCCTGTTTACAGTCATTCACAGAAGCAAAGAGGAAAATAAAGTGAGCAAAGGTGACAATATTTAATATAAGAAATACAAATAACTTTCTCCTTACCTTGCCTTCCACATACTGCGGATAAATAGGATAGTAAAGAGAAGATTTGTGCGCCAAGCGAAGGATCTCCTTTAGAAAGTGTTTCATATAGTGATGAAATACAGGATTTAAGACAAAGTGGTAAAGATGTCCATGTTCCTCTTGCTGGTAGTACTTAAAATTAATAAAATCTTCAATGTTGTAATGTGATCGAATATACTCAATATCCTGGAAAATAAGAATTTGGAAATCAATAGTGATGAAACAGCTACATGGGCAATATTTTACATAATAAATATTTCTATAATATAATTGAGCTAATTTTTGCACACTGGAATGGCTATTCTGTTTTAAAACCTGAGCATTACACCTGCTGAACTATCTCAAAATCTGCATTTTTCAGTCACAGCAGAATGCCACAAAAGTAACATTCTTTAAATGTTTACTTCCAAAAATAATGTGCAACAGTGGTTTGTTGTTTTTTGATTGGTTTGGGTGGTTTGTTTTGTTTTGGTTTTTTGGTGTGTTGTTGTTGTTTTTGGGTTTTTTTCACTCTGTTAAAGCATATGCTTTCATTTGTTTTAAAGTTAAGTATGTGACTCATAATCACTCACCATCTACTCCTGGAGGAAAAAAAAGTTGAGAAAGCAAATCTAGAAGGACAACTGCTACTCTCTGCAGTATGTGTTGCAAAACTGCTTACTGACTCGGGAAATTAAGGAGCAAAATAGACTATTAAAAGCACATTTAGAGGCAAAGCCTTGTGCTGAAGAACCGAATAGAGGTGTAGGAGGCATCCTTTCAGAACTTGTCTGCAGCTCCTTGCACATGGCAGGAGGATTGTTCTTCACCTGTGTGTCAGTCATCATCAATGAGAAGGGAAATAACAGTGTCTACACAGTCAGAAAAAGAGAGAAAGCAAGCATATAGAAGCAGTATCTTTTACAGATACTTTGTCAGGTACATGTACAGTGGAAAGCACAAAACTCAGCCTTTAGGGTTGAGAGCAAAGCATTACAGTTTTCATACAACACAGAAACAGAAGTTACCATTTCATCTCTAATGACAGAAATGCCAACTATTTGATCCAAAACTTCAGCAACAAAAGCCTGGACCGGGACCCCATCCTGTAAGGCAAAAGCAACACATGCACATTTCTGATTTGATTAGTAATCTTTTTCATCCTAACTGTGTATTTCACCACGACAATCAAAGTTAAAATACTTTCCTCCCAGTATACATTCTACACACTATCCCAGTTTAACCACTCTTCCTTAACACAAGGCCTAATGGTTAAACAATGTATATGGCTGGAAGATGCAGAACATCACTGAACTAAAGTTTCAGCTCAGATCTAGCTGCTACAGGAGTGCTAGAAGCTCAGCCATTAATTTAGTCCTGGGTTAAGTCCTGATCTTAGGGAAGATTATTAATGCAAAGAGGTATCCTCCAGCCATAGTTGCATGAAATGGATTTCCCTACAGCTGTATGATGGTAATGATGGTGTTTGGCCTTTTTGTCTATGGAGCACCTTCCATCACACAATAAAAATGCAGATGTTCCCTGCTGTCTGATGGGCACATGTCTGGCCACATCATGGGAAGGAGAAGAGAGGCCCCCACCATGTGACAAAACACAAGCACATGCTCATCACACAACCAGATATGTGTAAGAGAAAGCAACCATGCAAATCAGGCTGTGGATGGCCAAAAAAAAAAATGCATCTATCCTGCTTCTGTCCCTCCACTGGAGGGGTCTCCAAAGAAGAGGGCAGTTGGTACGAGCCACAGATTAGATTAACTGTCAAGTTAGGCTGAACACAACTGTTGGCACTGACCCGAGTACCTATATACTATACATAGTATACTAGCTTAGAGTAATGTAATAAATTCTGGATGGTTTTAGCGGTATTTACCCATTCTCTTGTAAGAATATTTGCAACAAATACTCACTGGATCCCTGCGAGCCACAGTAAATATCTTGAAGTCATTCAGTATGCTTTCATTCAAGCTAAGGGTTTCAATGAGCATTTTGACACCAAGCAGGTCACTGGTTGTTGCCCTTCTAACATTAAAGGACCTATTATAAAAAAAAATAACGAGAAAAAGTTCACTCTAACAAACTAAAGACAACAATCCCTTCCGTAAGCACTGATGAGTGGGATTTTCTCCCCCACGTCCAAGAGAAGGCTGTTGTACCAATGATGAACCAAATTTTTAATATGACAAAAACCAGAACAGGCCAAAAATGGAAACCATTTTTTGAAAATAAACAAACACAACAGAGCTGCTAAGAGTATGAAACAGGGGGAAGGACTATCCAAGGTCTGTGCTCATTTCTCTTCCAGCAGTGAATTAACTCATTCTAGATGCCCAATTCCTTTGACTGCTCAGGACCAGGATGCTGTTATTATTATGCTTTTTAGTGAAAATTGAGGGAAAGTGTCCATTAAGCATTTCAGCCTATGCCTTGTCATCCAGTATTTTTTTGTCCTTCAGTGTTAAGTAGCAGACCTACACTTCCATTTGCTGCACTCTTGCTTTTTGTGTACTTAACACTTTCTCTTATTCCTTTTACAACCTTCACTAATCAGTATCTCATTTTGTGCCTGTCCCTCTTCTGATTTTGCCCTTTCAAGTCTTCATATTCTCATCTTCTTACCCCTGCTTTTCTTTTAATCCATTTTCTGTGACTTTCTTTTCACTCACATGCCTTTCAAAAGCCCTTAGTGCAAGTACAATATATTGATCTTACACTTTTTCTTATTTTGGTTTTATCTGAGAGTATCTGCTGTCATGCAATGAGTTTTTTGCTCTTCAGAAACTTTCCAAAAGCTTCATCTGTTTTCTTCCACAGATTTTCTGATCCTGAAACTCACAAAAGGCTGGTTTTCCTTACTTTCCTGTACAGCTGCAGGGGGGTTTGGGAAATGCTAATAACAACCCTATTCTCTTTCCATGGAAGGGATGGTACCATTTGGAATACGCACAATTTAATCAGAATTGTAAGGGTTTTAAAAAACCTTGATAACAAGTTTAATTTTGATCAAAACCTCAAGAGGACATATGACTACCAATCCGAGTGGTGGATTACCAAACAGCTGGGATGGAGATTAGCAGGAATTACTCCAGTGGCTTTCTCTCCAGCCAGCTGGATTCTTACATAGCACACAGAAGCCCAATTTCATCCCATGGTAAAAGGCTTCTGCACAGGTCCAAGAGTAGCTGGCCAGTTCCTGCATGAGCTATTTGTATACCACCAAAGGTGATTAAGTGTGCAATTAAACCAGAAGTATTTCTCTGAAATCACACAGTATTTAGCTACATTAAGACACACACATAAAAAAAAATAAAAAAATCTCTAACTGTGCCACTGTTTAAGCTTGGGTTTGGGGCCTGCATAGGCTTATTATACAAACAAGCATTGGTTACTCATACCACGTAACTAAAATCCCAACAAGAGAGGTTTTGTGTCCTAGTTCATCAGTATTTTCAACTACAGAAGTGTTCAGAGTACCACAGAAATTGAAAGGTATGAAATAAATGATCCAACCCTAAATAAATAAATAAAATTATATAAAACAGATACTCAATGAGGGTTACTGCTCTGCATGTTCCAGAAATGCATTAGTGCATTTCGCTTAAAAGAATTATACCATGTTTCCAAGAATTATACCTATACCAGGCTTTCAAGTATCAAAGCTACACAACCTGACCCACATCCCCAAGGCCAAACACTGCACCATGTTCCTCTATTGGCCTTCGTCTGCAGCGAGGTAACTTGAAGTTACGTGTCCGTACCAATGTTCATCTTCATTGTTAGCACTGTATATACAAACTTTAAAGGAATCCTCTCATTGTGCGTTGGCTTTGCTGAAAGGAAACTACATATAAATGCTAGCAGCAGAAGACTGCTTGCTTTTACATTATCTCTCTCTTTTTTTTTTTTTCAATTAAAAAAAAAAAATTCATGTCATCAACTACTTCATTTCCCCAAAAATATAAGGCTATCTACCTTGCCTGGTATAGTGCTGTGTGGAGATACACCTGAGTTTAGGATTCACTCTGGAACAGGAATTAAAACATCTGCAGTGATGCTGCTAAAGACCAAGTTATTTATCTCTGGTCCCATTTGCTCCAGGCACAGCCCTGTGCTATTCAATTACACTGTTCTGGGGAATCCAGATACCGTTCTTGCCAGATGTTGTGCCATACTGTGCAGTACATCAGCTGGGGCTGAGACAGAGAAGGAATACCCACCCATCTGCAGCTAGGTTGGATGACAAGTAAATTTTATACAGGTAGTTCAGAGGACATCATTTACTGTCAGGAGGCACACAACTCACTTGAGCAATCCTGCACGATGGAAGACATAAAGCTCATGACCAAGTTTGGAATCACAGAGTGGGACAACTCGAACAAAACTCTGAATCAGGTGGAACTCTGGTACATGGTGTGGCACGAGGATGACACAGAAGTCTCTGTCCTGAAAGAGATGTGCAGACAATAAAGGCTCTTAGTGATCTCAATGTAAGCTTTACACAAAAGCTTCTGAATAGAGGGGACAGGAAGAAAACAAACTGAATGCAGTGCTTATAATGTATGTACACTTCAAGTGATGCCCTATCCAGATGTCTTGATTATTGGGCATCACAAGGGAACTGAGGAGCTCAACACCAAGTTGGCTCACAGTCTTTTAGCTCCCATAGTAGAGACTTATTAGTTAATATCCCAGTATTCCCTAATGGTCCTTTTTTTCCATTCCCCTCCTCTTCTTTTCTTCCTTGGTAGAATAGAATATTTAAGGTGGAAGGGATCTACGAGAAACATCTAGTCCAGCTGTCTAGTAGAAACATTACCTCTATGCCCACACCTTCAGGGCAAATGTTTTCCCCTTTTCAGGGGTCCTTTTTTCTACCTTAATATTCTTCAGCAGTGAAATGACAGGACAGTACACGTCTGTCCTGGATCTTTTACATGCTTGCAGCCAACTAGAGCATGTCCTAAAATCCTGAACTAACAGCCAGTATGTAGGCACAGGCTGACTTTGCACCGCATGCGCTGCAGAACCGAAGAACATTGGTTTGTGTAGCTTGTTCTGCATTTGGCACCACTGGTGCACATATGCACACAAAGACAACATCATATTGCCAGGCAGTGTAACTGTTCAGAGACCTCTGCTGTGAAGGCTGCATAGGTGCAAAGGAATGCGGAAGTCTCCACTGAAAGCTCTCAGGTGGAAGAGAGCATCCTTGGGAGATAAATTGCATGCCACAAATAACTTGATCCATTCAAACCGCTCAAGCACTTCCTTCCACCAGAGTGTCTCCCATCCCTTTTTATTGAACACGTTTTACTAGAACCTCACTGCACACAGGGACGTTGGAGAACTCCAACAGTTCAGAAAGACACTTCACACAGCTTGACACATGCTAAGAGACTCCCAAGTAGAACAGATCTGGAAAATGTTTAATCAGTTTACCCTGGCTGATTATTCTATAGCATTTTTTCAGTAGAAGGACATTATTTGTATCTCACTCCTCCTCTTTGAGCTCTCTATGTGATTAACTTTTCTTACTACACCTGGTGATTCCATCATGAGCTTTTGTTTCAAGGAGTGACAAGTGTGTTGTTGGATGGATAAACTACTTGGAGATTTGAAGTGCTTTCTTTCGGTGTTTACTTTCTGTGGGAGCTTTCCTTGGTGGTAAAGCAGCATTTTTGAGCATGCTCTTGAGGGGCAGGTCCACATCTCTGGTCACCAGGACCTGTCTCTGAGGGATGCTATCCCATAGAATTTTGTGCTGTGAATTTACAACACACTGTACACTGCATTAAGAACATGTCAGAAAGCAGACCTGTGTTACCTCAGATGAAGCTTGATCACACAAAGTGGTGGTGTGAAGTAGCTACTGCACTATAAATTCACATCCTATGTGCCGCACATTAGCTCCTCCCTAAACATAAACCTTCAGAGCCATTGTTTAGGATATAGGTAAATTATGGATTTCCTTAATACTGCTGGTTTAACTCCATCTCCTTTAACATAACTTCCCTAATTTTAGTTTAGGTACAGTCTGGATCTATACATCACTTTAAAGGAGTTTGAAACGCTTTGTAAATATGCATCTCAGAAAAGTCCCTGCAGAACATAAACAAAGGACTTACGTACACAATACATAAAGCCCAAAAGCAGGCAAGTATAGGAGTCAAACCCCTCAGGGTAACTACTCACAGCACACTCCTGAGAGTCACTGACTTACTCGGGCATCATATCTAAATGCTCTGGCCGACAACCACGCTACCGTCCCCTCATGGGTACACATGCACACAGACATTAACAATTTCAATTATACATACCGGAAAAAGCTTGAAAACATAATGCAAAAAATCCAGCGATCTACAACCAAAAGTAAACATTGTTAACTAAAGTGCATATCAGACAGATCCTGTACATTTCAATATTTACATCTACATAAGCGCAAGGAACATTTATTCACAGTGTTAATCAGACAGTCCTGCTAGCGCATCATCAAGACAATGCAGATGTTGGGTGTTGCACACTGGTTGTTTACTTCAGTGCTTAAAGCACCACTATTAACAAGAATAAACCTGAGTGTCTGAAATAATGTCAAAACATTAAGCTCTTCACCAAAAGAAAAATAAGAAAGTTGACTCTCCCATTACTGACTCCAATGTTTTTCAGAAGTCATTCATGGACTGTCAGAGCAGCGTTAGTAGATAGCCAACATTAATTGAAGTTACAAACAGTTGTTCCCATGTTCCACATTATTTTCATCAATTCCCAGAGTCCTGTCACTATCTGCTGGATAAAACTGTCCAATGTACTTGATCAGCCTAACAGGAACATCAATACTTTGAAATTGTTTTTGAACACTTTACTTCTTCTCACTTCTCACCTGCTGGTTTAGAGTAATTCTACTCTGTTTTCCACGGTGACAGTGAAATGTGAGACATGAGAAACCTAACAAATTCTTCCTGTTTCTCCTCTATGTAAGGATATCGAAACTCTAAACCCATCAAAAAGAGTTATGCTGAAGTTTTATAAAATACTTTTCCACCGTACAAAATGTGCCTCTGGAAGCAATTCAATATAGATAAATATATATATTATCTAAAAATACTGATAAAATCTCTCCTCCCTCCAGACCTGTAATTAAGTTTCCTTTAATTACTTCAACAATATTATTACTCAATGAAGAGAGAAAAAAAAATAATTAACTATCCAACATTGAATGAAAACTCAAAAAAAAAAAAGAAAGCTATAAATACAGGTCTGGATTTGGGTATTATGTATTCATCTATATAATTAGGACTCATTAATTGAATAGCTAAATAGGGGAAGGAAAACACCATTGTAACATAGCTTTCTCTTCTCTGGTATCCATTGTCCCCTGGGCAGCAAAGAACACAAGAATGGAAGTAGGAATTTTTTCAGAAGGCTTAAAAAGGTATCAAATATCTGCAGAGAAAATAGAAATGCAATTCCTTCACATTTCACTTTCAGTGCACTAACAAGCCGCAGAACAGCTCTATGTCTAAGAGATGGAAACATGCATTAGCTTTGCTGGGTAAGAGACACTGCCCAGCAGCAAGCCTCCCTTGAGGGCTGAGATGCTATCAAACCTACACTCCAACCAGAGCACCATTTCTGGATCCATGATGCACAGGAGCAGCAGGAACTCCTCCAGGACAAGATTCAGAGGAACGGGCAGTTCCCGGAGAGGCTTTTGCTGGTGTGGTTGAGTATAGGTTCCCTCTTCAAGGGTGCAGATAAATTGAGAAAAGTCTAAACCACAATTATAGATCTATTCCACTCTACGAGGACCTAAGAGTCCTAGGTCAGCAGCAGCAATCATTTTAAGATAAAAAGCCTTTGTTTTCCCCCCGCTGTAGTGGATTCTAGAAAACTGAACCAATTCTCTCAGTGAGGGGAGACCAAGTGCTTAGAAATAAGAACATTAACCACACCATTGAAACAAAACAGGATGACCAGTGCTCCAATATCCAGCCCTTTTTGCAGTTAGCCAGCTTTAGAATTAGTGTTTCTTCACAAGGAGAAGTGTTCTGCTTCCACAATTTCAACTAGCATTTCTCCAGAAAATACAGATTCTTAACTTTGTTCCCAAGGTCATACCAGAGATGGGAAGTAGCAGCTGAAGGTTGAAAATTTCAGGAAGTTACTAGTGAAAAAAAAAAAAGTGGTCAGAAAAAATCCAACCCAACTGCAGCAGGTGCTGTTACTTTCAGATTTGTTCTAAAAATCTAACATTGAAAATTGTTTTTAGGAAAGGGAAAGCAGTAATTATTCATCCACACTTACCTAGTTTCATGCTTCTTGTCAATACAAAACAGACGGATGCAGAAAGCATTTGAAGCTCCTCTGTACACTGGATGAAAAGAACCCTCTTCAGTCTCAAGCAGTGTGGCTGAGGCTTTGAAATCTTCGACTCTGACATCATCTAATGACAGTTCAGGATGGGAAAGGGTAATGGCTCTATCCTCCTGCAACAATAATAGACAAGTGATTACTTACAACATTTCACAAAATATTTTCATTTTTAAATTAAAAGGTTTTTCATCAACTCCTATCTTGAAGCATTCCAAGCAGACACACGGGGATGTACTTTTTACTTGTCATATTTTGACAAACACATAAGTTCAAGGAGGTATTTTTAATGTGATATCTGCTTATGAAACACTAGATAAAAATTTCCTTTAAAAATATACACATTCTTGCTGAAGAGCAATATATCCACAAACTAATAGTTACCATTAGAGTCCCGCTGTGAAGCAATACAAGATTTCTTTCAGAAATGTTTCTGTCTAAAAAAAAATTGTTTCCAGATGCATATTGAAAATATGTGAAAGTCAAAACCACGTTATATTGAAGAAAATGGGATTGATGCAGTGAATATTATGGAAATTGAAATGAACAATAATGGGAAGAAAACCAGAGTAGGTTTGATATAGTACTGACAGACTAAAAAATGGAGGCAGCTGTTTCAAATTTCTCAGGATAAATTCTCTGATGATTTATGCTGTACCAATATACTTCATAGTAATGAAGTCTTCTATCAACTTAAGCTTTACCCAACAGCAGAGGCACAGAGAGAACATGCACCCTGTAACTTCTACAGATTACAAGGGAAAAATGAAGCTCTAATAGAGCTGTTCACAGCTTTGGTAGCCTCCTGTCAACAGCAGATTTTTAGCTCAGTAACAGAGTCAAGTGAAAATCTCAGGACTTGCAGACCTACAGAGCAAGAGGCCTCCTGCCCTGCCTGTGACAGGAACACTCTCCACTGCTGCAGAGGTGCCCACTCAAAGCTGTGCTTCTGCATGCCTCTGCTTGGCAGCAGGCCTGCACAGACTCCATCCTTTTTCTCCTCTCAGTGCCACTTTACTCCCACCCCACGTCATCTGGCAGTTCACATGGAACTCTGTGGGAAAACTCATCCAATTCATAACTAAAAACCATCTCCATCCAGATTCAACCTAGAGCAGCTTCTGATCCACAATAGCAGGTACCAGTGTCGGCCCATGCAGAGGACAGTACAGGAGTGGAAACAATAAGCCTTGCTTGTCCTAGTAGCCCCCACCTTTGCTTCATATCAGCTTCTTAAGTTATCAGCACTGCTGCGTACAATGGCGTTACCTGCACAGCTGCATCCTGATCCTGAATACATTCAAAGTTTTGAGATGATACAGACACTGTTTCCTGGCTTGTTTGGTTGCTTTTATCTTCGTCTGAGTAATGAAAGAGAACAAATGCATCAGATTTAAAAATGGGAGCTTAACTGTCAGAATCACAGCAATAACTACAGTGTGCCAGACTACCTCTATTGAAAGGTTCATTTGTTTTTAACAGCGACAGTTAAAATGGATCCTCTTATAGTGACTTAGCTAGAACTTCATCAGACTATTTGATTTCAAGAAAAAAAAAAAACATATCAAAATAATCAGAGAATTGATTGATCAAGATAGTTTGGAAGCAATTCTTAACTTGTGTATTATGCATAATAAACTTTTACCCTATCTGAAAAGGATGAGTCATTAGTGCATGGACTGGTATCTTAAGCCCTGTGCCTCTGGCTAACTTGTGTTCCAGTGATCAGAAGGATGAGCAAAGGCTCTTGAGTCTCAGAATAGTTCTCCTGTAAGAACTGAAATTCAGAATAAATACTAGTCAAGCCAGAACCCTTACCTACTGGTGCAAGCAGAGACAAGAAATGGGGATTTAAATTCCTTTCTCAATTCCTAAACCTCATTTGCTCTCTAAACTTTTTTTTTTTTTTTTTTTTTTACTTCTTACAGAAGGTGGCTGCTCTTTCCTCAATCTTTGTCAGTTTGTCTTTAAAACATTAAGAAAACACAATAAAAATATTGACAATCTGCAACATGTATGATGCATTATCTTTGATTTTAATTGCCTAACCATTATTTTAAGCAGTTTTACACAGCAGCACAAAACAGGTCTATAGAACTGTGTCTAAAAATAAAGCCTGGCAATAAGTTTTAACTAATAAACTCTTGAGGTGTAGGTATCCCTGCTGCAGAAAACACATCAAGCCAGGATGCTCTTGCATTTGAAAGCTCCAGTAACACAAGGAATTCAAAGTTTCTGAGCTCCAGGAAGAAGTAAAAAAACCTTCAGAAAACCCAGCACAACAGAATTCTTCACACCTCTCTGAGCTTTACCTCAGGAAACCCACCTAAGCTACTTTTACTGACATCATAATTTCTCCATATGGTAATGAGCTTTTTTTTTAAAAAAAAAAATAAATCAAAACACCCAAACAACATGAAAACAAAGCAAATAAAACAAAACAAAAAACATAACCCCCTTAAAATACCCTTGAACCCTTATTTTTAAAAATCTGTTATCTGTAAATATGTTTCTCTATTAGCAGACAAGAATGCACATGCAACATGCAGGGCAGGAAGAAACACAGGGTTAGAAATCCTGGTTTCTCCAGGGGTATCACAGATGTGAGATTTCACAGAAATGATCAAATGTCGCCTTGATTAACCCAGCTACATTTCTCATTATGAACAGCCTTGCAGGTGTCAGAAGTTAATTAATACAAGCCTCTTGTTGTCATGTAAATATTGATATGTTGTTTCTGACTTTATACTAAAATGAAAACCTTAATGGCTCCACCATCCACTACTGTCAAGTGTAGCTGCATCACTGTTTACATATATGCTGTACACAAGTGCCTGGGAAGAACATAAATATTTTTGTGCTGAATGATGTAAGGAACATGAACAAAGAGAAAATTAAAATAATTCTGTGATTGCTAGGTTGTTACCAGAGGTAACAGTCAGCAGGATCAAGAAGCCAGTTCACCATGAAGCCTGATGAAAAGCCCTTGAATCATTCCCACTGCATCGTGTTTTCTAGCTACTAATTCGTGACACCGTATAGAGTAACAACCAAATTACTGTAATTACCCAGAAATGTAAGTGGCATATCAATATTGTGTTAAAGACAGATTTTTGTATACTCTTTCATTATTATTCAGTATTACACTTTGAAAGGAAAAATAATATCAACCTGTGATCCCTCCTTACAAGCTAAAGAGGTTGAAAAAAATATCCTTATGGTGTGGCAGTTTTTTATGTGTGAATGTAAAATTATTCTAGAAAGGAGTGCAGCTTGCATTTTAAATTCTCAGCTTTCAAATTCATTGAAAGAAAGCCCACATCCTCTCTTGATGTAAAGTGTCTAGTGAACACCGCCTTCCCATCGAGGGACAATTTGGCAGCGCATTTCCAATACAGTAGCCTGCAGAAATGGTGCAGTTGTTAAAACAGCATTCATATAATTGTGCATGTGTTATGAAATCCAGTCAAATATACAATCAAGTATAAACTATATGTGACTGACATTGTAATAAATTCCAAAGATACAGGCTGGCCTTTAGGCTGGAAAGGCTTAACAATGAACTACCAGGATGCAACTCTCACAGGGGCTCTACATTTACAAAAAAAGCCCAACAAAAAACAAAACAAACCCAAACAAACAACCCCCAAACAAGATAATTATCTTTTCAAACTACATTTTTAATAAAATGAAAAAGTCATAGAGGAGTGGAACTGTGTTTATGAGTTGGTTGTTTGGGTTTCTTTCGTTTTTTTTTTTTTCCTGTAAACTTATTAAAACAGTGGGCTTTCTTCTTTCCTTTCTTAATTAAAACAAAAACAACAAACAAACAAAACAACAAACAAAACAAAACATTACTGCTTTTCCTGGAAGTCTTCATTAATTAATGAATTTTGAAATGAATCTTGAGTCACATCTTGTGTAATAATGAAACCCCAGTCATACAGAGGGTAAGGGCTCTTCATTCAGATGCTTGAAAAATACAAACTTTTTGTTTACAGTCATAAGACAAATGTGTAACAGACAGTAAAAAAAATATATATAAAATGCTGTTTATCAGATATCTATCATCTAAAGCATATATTCAATAAATCATAAATTTCTCTAACTTAGGACAAGCTAATACTGTATTGAGATGTTATCAGAAATCAAAGTAGTAATAGTATACTTTTTTTTCTTCTTCTTCAAAGGATCATTTTTACTTATTAATAGTCTCAGCAGCGTGGAAATTGCCACAAAATAGCTTGCAGTCCCTGCATGGCAGACCAAAGTGTCCAAAGGTTTTAACAGAACCAGACAACAGTCACAGAACAGTAAGGGAGCACTGAAAGTCCTCTTGCCCAAGCTCTCTCCTCAAGAAGGGTCACCTAGAGCAGCCTGCCGAGACTGCATTCCAGCTAGTTTTCAGAAGAGACATTGTGAGTGATCTGTCTGCCTCTCTTGTCCTCATTTATGCTCCTATAGATGTCTGTCACCTATTTGGAAAGGCTAGTCCTGAAGCACCAGGAGCACAGACCAATTCAGGAGAAGCTAGCTGAATTCTTTCATCTCTTATTTGCAAGATACCTTTTCACAGGGGAGGGGAAGGACATAGGAGTAGCAATAAGACTTTTTTCTTTCCCTTTTCTGTTCTATGACCGTCAGCTCCAAGAAACTAGCTGGTGACTGCTGCTCTGTAGCTCCCTAGTTGCCTTTTTTGCCTGCTGCTTTGTATTCAGACAAGCAGGTACACAGCCACCTAACGGTGGGTTTTTTTAAATTCTGTTACTGATAATTAGTAGATAGCAAAATGTTGCCCTTCTGCACAACAAGCCCTTTGACACTGAAAAATAAAGATGACAACTGTAAATCATTTACATGACACTTCTGTTCTACAAACAGGTAACAGATTTATGTTACCGTTTTTTAACATTTGCGGTAAGGTAGCTTGTAAATGCCTTGTGTCACATCCCAGATAAAACCAGAATAAAGAGACAGTCCCTGATGTCCCAAAATCTTGTAACCTAGAAGAGTGCAAGCAATAAGCAAAAAGACCAGAAGTTAGATCACAAGGAGTTAAGACACAAGTGAGTGGGGCAACCTAATAGCCACAGTTAACCAGCTGCTTAGCTACTGACAGACATTAGAACAGGATTTCAAATTAACTCTCCAATTAATAGTACAACTGTAGCTAACTGGTAGAAATTATACCTGGTGATTTAGCTTTCCAAAACTTGAAACCTAGGTTTATCCCATACCTGGTATATACCAGCTCCCCACAAACAACAATCATTTCTGAGTCAGACTAGGGTTATCAAAGTTTTTCTCTTAGATTAAAAAACACCAAACAAACATCTCCAAAATAGGTACATTTGTGTTTTCTTGTTAGTAAACCTATATCCTTTTCCAGCCTTTTGCAAGGCCTACTCAGAAGCTAGAAATTACTGCCCCTTGAATTAATCTATAGATACCTTCTTGAACACTTGGCTTCTGTGGCATTTTAAGAATATCTTCAGGATGTGGTTTGCAGAGTCCATGGAAAGGCCCTAAGTCAAAACACTCTTGAAACAAGGAAACATTTACTTGAGAACATAAGCTCATGAATCCTACTGCAGTGTCACCATCCTGAAATATAAAAGCAATGCCACATATGTAAAAGCTGAGCATGTGGTTTTAAGTCAGGCCCCCCCCCCAACAGTTAAATTTCTAAACATAAAAGTTACAGTGTTCTATCTCTGGCTGTGCATAATAGGAAAGTATAATGGAACTATTTCACCAAAGGTTAAAGATTTCTTTTTCTTTCCTTGTAACGTGTGTGTATTAGGACCTTTATGTTATATGTTGCAATGTTTTTGTCAGCTATGACATGTGAGAGCATTAGGATTATATGTGAACTAAATAATGACTTACTGTTTCAATAAAAGATTTGTTACAGTAAATAAAAACCCCTATACCTTTTAACTACATCCATGCAAAAAGGTATAATTTTTTTTTAAGTTAAAGTGTAGCTCGAGTAAAATCTGGATTTAGCTAAAGTGGCTGACTAATTACTGGACACTGCTTTTCAAACAAAATTGTGCTCAAACTGTACAGTGTGTTTTATTTTCCTCTGAAATGATTACTTCAAGAAAGCGATTACATAGTATATAAATAGTATCTAATACAGTATTTGCTATGTATTATTTGCAGAAACTTGAAATAGTAAATACTGTCAAGTTCTGAAAAAATAGAATCTAAGAACTACTCTTTAAAAAAAATAATTCCCTGGTAAGTATGAAAATGACAAGAGCCCTGCAATGCTGAAATGGCACCTTACTCTGTATGTTTGACTGAAAGTTTTAGTCTTCTGAAAGAAATACACTCTGAAAAGCACAAACTGGAATGCTGGAGGTTTTTTGGCTGTAAGCTAAGACACATCTAGAAGCAGGAAGCTCTTCAATTTTTAGTACTGCATGCAACTTTCTGGTGAAACACAAACAAAAATATTTTTCTCCCTCAATACACATAATGAAAACTTCCTTTATAGATATAATGAAAACTCAATAGCCAGATTTATATAGCTGTTTTATCAGGCCATCAGTACTCCAATAAAAATAAAATTTAAAAAGTTTATTTTTTTTTACCCCCTTCAAACAACAAGTGATTGTTTGTTTGCCTTGTTTGCGTAACCAAACAAAAGCTGGGTCGCTGCAGTTGTCTGGCTGCTCTGTAATTTCAGGCCCAGGGCTCAGCAGAGGCTGATTAACCAATCCATCTACCATATGTACAAAAAGAGGTTGCCAGCTTCATTCTCTGCAGGGAAAATTGGCATCTATCTTGGTTCGTGTGGAGGTGTCTTTCCAATCTGCTGCAGCAGCGGCAAGTATAAACTACCAGGGCCTGAAACACCTTTTGCTGGTATCATATTGAGCTATAAACGTACAATTGAAATGCATTATTTACAAAGACAGCCGTTTGTAATGTGCTATTACACTAATGGTTTATTGTTTCCCATTTGGCTTCCAATGGTAGTGATTACACGTTAAGGTTTTATAAAATCATTGGCTGTAGAAAGCAGACTTCTGGAATTAAGTAGGTTATGCTGCCTATCAGCTTACAATACCATGCACAATTACTAGCCCATGAACATCTTAAGGGGAATTTTCAGCAGGAAAACTATTACCACCTCTTTATTTAAATTAATTCCTGGGCTTCTGTCTTCAAATCAGAAAAAACCTCCTGTCTGAGCCAGGAGGCGGAAGAAATCTACAGCATTTTTAACTGTCAAAGTATTACTGGCTACTAGTTTTCACATGCAGTATTAATTTTCACCAGGAATGAAAACTGGTCATCTATAATGCAAGTGTCTAAAATGGCAAGATGGTTTCTTTAAGACAGTCTGTTCTGACTTTTTGAAGAGAATCTGTGCAATTACTGGGAATCACCACTTCAGTTACTTAGGAGGTGTCACTCCTGAAGAAAGACACTATCCATGTGCACACCATAAATTCTACCTTCCTAAAGCAAGCTTGTTCTTTTCATTCACTGAGATGCAGCGTGAGCCATTGCTTGCATGTGATATTGCTAATGTTATGTGTGATCAGACAAAACCTGAGCTCATGGCAGACTGACCTCACAAACAACAGTCTGATTTTCTTCATCTTGACATGCTATGAGGTCAGCAAGAAAATATTCACTATAGCTTTCTTTCAGAGTCGCATTCTGGCATGTCCATCTTGGCATGAGATCATCATAATCTTCCAACCTACAAAAAAAAGAGATTAGGTCATGTCCTAAAACTCTGCCATTAACAGGTTCTGATATTCCTGTTCCACTCCATTAGCATCTACAAAAATACTACAAATACCTGAGCCAAAGCCTCCACCCACAAACAAGTAATTTCACCTAGGACAGGTCCCCAACACACATTAAGCTAGGAGCCTCAGCACCAGAGGAGAGACAGAACCACTTCCAAAAGCCAGCACAACCCACCAAAGATCTGCATTGCCTGATGGAGGTGCTTACCATTCCCTGAGAAAATATGAGGGCAGCCAAGTTCAAAATTCTCCTGCCCAAAGCATCTCAGCTCTGGTGGTCCTGGGCTTTAGGCCTCATTTAAAATAATTATATTCAGTGAGCCAAATCATTAGTTGGTTAGAGTTGGCAGAGAACTCAAAAAGCAACACCAGCGCAATTTAGAAAATCAGTTTAAAAGAAGAAAATAGTGCCTTCCTGTATGGGCAAAACAGTGCTAAGTATTGGCTAGATTACTGTGATTACACACAGCAGTGCAGGAGTCACCTGGCAGAAGTTGAGCCATTACACCTTTGTAAGGTCAAGTTAATACTCCACCATTGAACAAGATACAAAGGCCAAGTGCAATTACTCTATCCCTCTGCCTCATGAAAGGCTTTCTGCATAGGTGGGAACCTGCCACGCGGAGGCTTTAACTGCCTCTGCCACTCCAGCCTCTTCTCCATGATGCTGCCACCACAAAAGCTGCCCAAGTCCATCTCCGGTCAGTCCAAGTGTCAGGGTTAGGTTCGTGCAGCATCTGTACCACACAGTTTTTTTCTTTAAATAGGCAACAGAGATTCTTTCCCATTAAGCCACTTCAAAAAAAAAGTTCATTCTTAACCAGGATCTGCACAAGTCTTAAGAGGTTTCAGTGTGTTCCCCAATGCAATGATGGAATTAATTAGTTTTATGTGCTACAACTGTGGCAATAAATGCCAATGGCCACCAGCTCCAACACAGAACAGCTATCAATAACATGAAATCACTTTTTTATTTACCTATCTCAAAAATGCAAGAATTAAGTGGTCCAACTGACAATTCTGCAACTAAAGAGGTGAGAACAGCGAGAACGGCTGTAACACTCCGAGTTCGACCCTCTTTGCCCAGGCACAGCTGGGAGCGGCGGGGCAGGAGGCAGGGGGCCGCCCGTCCCGGGCTCCCTGAGGCGGCGGCTTCCCGCGCTCCGGCCAGCGGGACGCGCCTGACCCCTGGTGGCCGCCGCCGAGGGGCCAGGCAGCTTCCCGCTGACGGAGAACTCGGTTAGAAATAGGTCTCCTCTCTGTAAAAGCGTTACATACTGTAGAAACATGCTTCTCCTGGAAACTGTCAGGAATGATTCTGAACACTTCTCGGATTCGGGAAAAGGGGGTGGTGGTGGCTGCGGCTGCAGACTCTCACTTGCCGAGTCCGTATGTGCCTGTATTCAAACACTTGTACCTGCAGTTTGGAAATCTTAGTTGTGCAGGTGCAGCAATTCAGGAGGGGAAATGTATATGGGCGTATATATATACACACAAAGTGTTTCTCTTCTCCTCTCCACTCTTTACATGTTTCTGGATTTGGAAGAAGCCTTAAAGTTGCCACAACTGGGCCAAAAAGTTGTATTTCTAATTTTATCAATCATGGTCTGAGTTTGAGTACTGACTTATTGAAGCCTATGACTGAAGGACAATTTAGGTGGTATCTAGACAGCTTTTGCTGCTCTTACATACAGGAATTTAATGTGATCTTCCGAGTAAGATTACCTTTCTACCAGGGGCTGGTGACCCCTTTTATGTTGTTTCTGCTTTTTCATTCCTAGACCATCTGTTCAAAGCTCTCTCCTTACTCTGGTTGCTCCCATAGCTCAGCACAACCTGGAGAAGAGGCCCTGGACACCCTGACACCCCTCTGCCGAGGTCAGTTCAGCGGGGTGCTGGGGCAAGGATGGACAGCAAGGGAGCTGCTGTAGCCTGGGGTGAGGATCTGCCACATACTCCCTTTACTAATGGCCTTTGT
Organism: Chloroceryle amazona; assembly: GCA_027560015.1. NCBI lineage: Eukaryota > Metazoa > Chordata > Aves > Coraciiformes > Cerylidae > Chloroceryle > Chloroceryle amazona. The sequence continues at coordinate 59,058 of JANHFX010005549.1, forward strand.
ATTTATGGGCAAAGAAACACTTCACTTATGACCTTTAGTCTGTCCCAAGCCACAGTACCACTCCATCTGCCAGGAGTTTTAAATCATCCAATTATTCTTCTGAAGCGCAGTCACCAGATTCTTCCACACAGTTTTTAAGTTAAGAAAGCCAGCCCGAGCGACCAGCAGAGACAAGTATCATTAGTGCCTGCTCAAAGCTGAAAACAGTGGGCAGAGGTGAAGGATTTCTAAGCCCCATATTTTCATTTTTTTTTTCACCGTTTGAGAGTCTTCACTGTAAAAAATTCTTTCTAAAAATGAAAAAGTATGGGAAAATATAACACACCATCAGTTAATTGTCTGTAGAATTAAGTCAAGAGATGCAACTAAAATGAAGTTCCAAGAACAATGAAACCCTGTAAAAATTTAAAGTCATTCACATAATTTCTGTTTCAAGCCAAAACAGTAGTCCTCCTCCTCTTAGCAGATAGCATGTCAAGGGAAAAGCTACTACAAAATTCCTCTACTGGAAGAACAAGCACAATGAAGCCATTCCACAGAGCTGCAAATTTGTGAGCTCTTGTGTATATGGTACAATACCAAGGACAGGATCTAGATGAGATATCGGCAAGGAACTGAAATGTAAAAGCTTAGTGGCCTGTGTTACGGCACACTACAATTTCTCATTAAAAGGTCAGATGGAGAATAACTTCAAAATTAATGGTTCAGCAAAGTATCAGTTTACATCTCTTTCCCCCCCTTCCATAAGCAAGAGAAGAGGGAACAGAGATTACCCTAATCTCCTCTCACTGACATGTTGCTAGGCAGGTGGCTGGGGACAACTTCCAGAGATAAGTCTCTAAAGGGCTCCACTGAATGTTACTATGGATGCCAGTGGAGTACAAAGGTGAATACAGAGGAGAGTGAAAGGCAACGCGCCTACTGCAAAGAGAATTTAGTTTATCCAGAGAATCTACCAATAGACAATATGAAATTATGAATTTTTATATTGAGTAATTTCAGAGAAAAAAAGTTTCCTGGTTAGTTTTGTAATAATAATAAGCCTGAAGTAAATAATTTTTATTATTCATAACAAACTCCAGAAATTCCAGGCAAGATGGTATTTCATATGTGGAATATTGGTATGGCCTATGTGACATTTCCAGTCATGTCAGAAATATTTATATTGACAAACAGGAGAGGATTATCAGGCTGAACTGTGCCTAACATGGTACTGCCACCTTTTAGTGCTGGTCCGTATGGTCACACACACACATCGGTGTCCTATGATACTGTGTCCCAGGGATGTGCTTGTCCCCAAAATTCAGTTCCTCTACAAGGACCAAAAATGCATCTGGTATATAATATATAATGAATGATTATTACTATAATCCTGCTACGTAACCACATAGCAACACTGACATTTAGAATAAACAAAAGCAATTCCAGAATCAGAACCAGATAAAATTATTACCCTACAAACACTCTTTCCACTGAAGAGAAGAACAAGTGAACCCAAATGGGATAAGTTATAGTTATATTTCAGCCACGCTACGGGGAAGCATCCTACACAGCAACAGCAGCATGTATGGTCCAGCAATCTACACAGAGAAATGCAAGGCCCCTTTGAGTCAGAAACTCTGCATTCCTTATTTGCTGTACACAGTGCTGGCACAAGCACAAAGCGCCGTGATTTGGCACAGGCAGAATTCAAATGGCAGGAAAAACCTAGAGTGGTAACAGTCACTATACATGTAGGCATTGACAGGCAAGGCTGCCAGAGAAACCCTCATCTCTGCCAGATGTACGTTGCAGATAGGAGAGGGAAAAAAAAAAAAAAATAAATCCAGAATCTAATTTTTTAAATTACAACTTGAATCCCAAAACAAGAGCAAGGCCATGTTAAAGGCACATCATGTGACCATATCAAAATCTTGGTTCCAGATGGCCTGCATTGAAGAATAGGATGCAATAGAAGGAAAAAAGGGTTACCCCATTATTTTCATGAGCTCTCTTTCTAGGTATCAAAGTAGCTTTACAAAAAATATAATTGATCTCATGATGAAGTAGAATAAAACCAGGATAATCACAAAATTGCTTAATCTGGGTATCAAGGAAAGATATCTGTCATAGGTGTTTAATTAATATTAATGCTATAAAGCAGAAAAGAAAATTCTTCAAATTAATCCAGACAGATCTGCTCAAAGGGAGAAACTGCATTACCTTGCTTTGCGAACATAGAGCTGTGGGCGATACCGATGTCTGGGGCACACAAGCAAAGTAAAGTTTGTATTCACCACTGAACCTGGAGCAGCCATCATCTTTTCAAAGACACTTCCCATGTCTGGCTCTACGAATGAGAAAAAATTGTGAGGAGCAACAGAGAAATTTTGTTGTGTAAAAATGTAAATTACCAGCAACACTGCTTGGGGAAAATGGTATTCTGAACTTAAACCACAGATGGTATAACGCTCTCAGTCTTTTAAGTTAAGCAATGAAGCTGAAATGACAGTAGTACAGACACGTGAAACAATTGTTACTGGATTAATTAACAAATTAATCCAACATCCCAAACCCAAATAAGCATCAAAGCAACTAGAAATTGGTAGGACCAAATCCCTGTAGAAATACTAGCCCTATAACCGATATTATAGGCCACTGGAGAATCTTTGTCAAGACGCGTTATGCTGAAGGGAAGCTGCCATTTGTTGCTAGGGTAGGTTTGACCAAACCCTTTATTCACGTACCGTCTTCTGTTGCTGACACACTTCTACAAAGGTTTTTAACATAACTTGGAACTAAGATGTCTAGAATTTGGCATATCAGAAAAGGTTCCCGTTCACCTCAAGGAAAGCCCCAAGCAAAAAAAAAAAAAAAGCAGCCTTAAATTAGGTAGAGGCAGAAATTAGGATTGAAATTCCAAACAGGTGCTGTTCTCTGATGAAGATGTGTGTTTTCCATCTTTGGACCTCTACTCTAAAATGATTAATCCTGGTTTCCTTCCATGCCTCCAGCATGCCTTCTGAGCCTCTCCCCATCTTGTACTGCTGTGGCTAAATAAGTGAAAGTACCCAATTTCAGTCTCTTGACTCTATTCAGCCAGAAATCTTCACAAAACACATAGGAATTTATTTCCGAGATTTTTACTCCTGTTTGCAGTCCTACCTGTTTCTGACAAAATTAAAGACCACAAGAAATGGATGTACTGCTGCAGGGACTGCTGGAGCCAACATGTAACCACGTAAACATCTTTTACAAGGTATGTGCATTAGAGGATAGTTCAACATTGTAGTTTCTGCATGTTTAGAAAACGGTAACTGTACTTAATATTAAAAAATAAATAAATAAATCCAAACACTACACCACAAAAAGCCCACCACCACAGTGCATACTAATGATAATGAGATTGAAGATTGTTGTCCTTATTTTAAGAATAAAATTGTATTAAATTCTTACCTAAATTCTCATCAGCTGGTATGAAGAGAAGTATAAACTGCAGTTCTGGTACTGTGATAAAAGCTCTCCTGGACAAATAACATAACTGCATTCAGTCTTTCATCATTACACCCTATCAGATAGAGCAGCTACTCTTTTAATGGATTTATTTTTTCTTTTTGTCTCTAATCTTTCCATGCAAGTCCACACATCTCAAAAAATAAAACATTTTTGACAAATAAGACCATATAAAATTCATCTGGGCATTTTTTTGTTGTTGTTAATACTGTTTTTTTTCTACCTTCTTTCAATTTCCTAATCTTTAGATTTCAAACATCCTCATTTTTATATCTGTTCCCCAGTGGTGAAAAAATTAAAGATGCCAGATCTCTGCTGACAGATCTCTGAGCTGGCATCTGGATGATCTGGCTCGACCTGACAAAGTAACTGTAAATTCAACAGCAACTGCACCAAGTGCAACCCACAATTTATACAACTGTATTCTGAGCTGTACCAAATAACCTGAGCAATGGTTACATTTGAGTACTGAACTAACACAGCAACATATTGTGTGGTTTATACTGTATCATTTGCAGCCTTACCTTGTAACCTGTAGCTAACAAGCTACCCATATTTTATGCAGGAACAAGCTTATTCCAGGAACAGCTACACCCTTCTAAACTTCCTGCTCAGTCACATGCTTTGATTTTTTTACAAGTGGAAATTTAGGAAAAAGTTTAAATAATAATAAATTTTTTTAAAAAATAAATCAATTTTCCATGCAACTGCAATACTATTTCTGTGGAAAAATACAGCAGAGATACTGTACCACTGTTTGGGAAGCATACTTGGTTCCATAGCCAACAGGGAACATTTTTCTAATACAGGGTTATTCTTTATTACCTTGCAAGACTGCTTAGCGAGATCCCTTTAAGACATTTTTAACTTCCATAGCCTCTCCAAATGATGGCTGGAGGACCACGCACATTCTTTCCTACATGAAGTTACACATGATCTCACCTAACAATTTCTTGGGAGCATCCAGCCACATATTCTTCTTTTGCCACAAAAAGGTGCATGAACAATGTGTTCAAAGGCTGCAAAATGAGGAAAGAAAACCTAAACACCATACAGCTAATATTAAGTCAACCCAAGTATTAATATGCACATTTATTGCCAGTATATATGATGCACACTCAAAATGAGAAGCTTCACATATATAAGGAACTTCAAGACACATGTGGGTAAAGTCATGTGATTAAAGTACTTTTTTTATATATCATGATTTGTGCTTCTCTAATATTATTTTACACCCAAGCTTATTACTGATTACAATATACATACATCATTGCATATTTTACAGTATTAATTCCAGACTAACAACATTTTAAGTTAACCACAACAATTAGTTAAATCTTAGTAACATTTGATTTAACATTTGGCAGATAAAGACATTCTTTCTAGGTTTGAAAAAACAAAAGCTCACATACTTCTCATAGTCCTAAAATGTTTTTTTGGTTTATAAGAAGAAAAATGACTGTTTTAAGATGACATCATTAGACACATTTAAATATCCAGGCAGAAACAGGGCAGACTAAAAGTCATCTTTATCCTGTACAGCTCCAGTTAACTTGAAAATGTAAGCAAAGGAAAACCCTTGTGCTGGAATGGAAAGTGGTATTAATTCGGGTCTTTTCTCTTACATATTCATTTCAAGTGCCTCATGAATCAATTAAGTTCTAGCTGTAGGTGAAATATTTCTAGAAAAATATTTAAAATGGGAAAATCTGAAGTCTTTTTATATAGTTTAATATTCAATTAAAATGCCATGGCTAGAGTCACCAATACATTTCAGTAACTTCAGAGCAAGAATGATTTTAATGAAAGCTGCAATATATGAACTAGCAGAAAAACAGGCCACTGTAATGAATAAACATCAGAAGCCATTTCTAAAAGTCAGACTTTGTTTGTTTTAAATGAGAAAAAGAAGGGGGAAAAAAAAAAACAAAACAAAAATGTTTTGTTCTCAAGGTCCAAGAGGAAGCTAGAGTTGGCCTGTAACTGTTTTTGCATAGTGATTGATGGTAACCAGACAATCCTGTAAAGCATCTTCACTAATTAAATTCTGCACAAGTCAGTTCCTAGTTTAGCCATTTAAGTTATCTTATAATTTCCATGCTCTAGGAAAGCAAAACAAAAAAAAGCAAACAACTTCTCAACTAGAATGTCAAGAAATTCTATTTTCAGAAGATACCAGTTTCATAAAGCACATTTGCATGGATTTAACCTGCAGTTAACCAGCGATACCTTATCTAGCTTCAGTTGGTTTGTCAGTGCAAAAGCTTCACCTACTGAATCTTCTCCATTTTGGAGAATAATCTCCATTCTAGAAAAAGAAGAGTTCTTCTGTTCCTTGTCAGCATTCCAAAGTACCTTTCACTCCTGTTTACGAGCAGTAATTCCTAACGTGCTCAAGCTTTCTTTTTTCTGTCTTTTCTCTTATTATGCCCCTGCTCCCTGCCGTCAGCTGCGGCTTTGCTGCGATCAATGTTGTCAGGCAGGCCGCCTGAGGAAGAGCCTGCAGAACTGACAGCATGGCAGAACCCAACGGGAGCAGCTGCAGCTGCACCCTGAATGAAGTGGCTGCGCCTGCAATATGCCTATACACAAAGTACTGTTCAAGTGACAAAGAAAACAGATTATGAGAAAATTACATGGGTTTTTTCTATGCTCCCTTTGGCTGTAATAATTTTGTTTCTTTTAATGGCACACAGCATTTTCAAATACAATTGATGTATTTGTCAGTTTTTCTGCAAGCCATTGCTTAAAGTCTCCCAGAACATCATGAGAAAACTGATGAACAAACTGTCTACAGATAATTTTTGTACTGCCAATGCCTGATTACGGCATGTGCTGCCTAGCTTTTCAGTATTTATGGCTCACATTTTCCATCTTTTCTCAACAATCACAGGATCTAGTTCCTGGACTGAATGGGCAGCATTTGAATCCTAAACTTTTAAGGGCCTATTTCTAGTTGATAATTCCTAAGAGTAATTCATCAACTTGACGACAGAGCCCATATGAAAGCTGCCAGCACACAGAACAGAGCACAGCAATCTCCACGCCAGCACCAAAGAGATTTATTCCACAACCAAGACTCTCAGGTCACCATATTTTTCATACTCAAGTCTTAAAACGGAACCGAAAACACAGTTTACTTACAGTGCATTTATTGTTAATGTAGTTTTCATGTAAGAATGACTCCCAATCAGACTGATCAGTGATATTCCAATTTGGGTAGTCCAGAAAGACAGCATGGGCTATAACCTCATCCTTCTCGTTGCAGAGTGTCAAAGCAAGGTTTGATTTTTCTCTGTGAAAACAATTTAATTTTGCAGAAGCTGATGGAACTGCACAAAGATACGGTGACAGAAGACTTCTACAGCCACCCATTTCCACTAAGGACATCACTGTGCAAGCATCTAGGATGCAGATGTCAAAACATGGAGAATATTAGATATCGCAGGGGCATGAGAAGAAGAGGCACATTGAAACATAACTGATGGTAGAGAGAGACTGTCTCCCAAAGTAGAATAAAGAGAGGTAAACAATAACCAATTCCTTTTCTTTAGGGGAAATTGGAAGAGGAGGAAAAGATTTAGCCATATACAACAAAAGAAAACAGAGGGGTCACAGCTGCACAGTGATTTAAAACCATAGCCCCTGCTCCTCTACTCCTATCACACTCCAACAGGCAAAAGGATTCTGTTAGAGAGGATAGGAGACATTGAAACCTGATAGTTTCATCAGGTACTAGTCAAAAGTATTTCTTCTGAACTTATATAAAAAGGAAGCTAGTCTAGAGTCAAATCTTGTCCTCCATGCTGGCAGCTGTGACACAGGCTTGCACAAAGTCATGTACGTGTGACACAGAGAAGAGCTGGAAGCAGATTTTCTTTCCCATTGCGTGAACAGCATAAAAAGTCACCATGCTACGCAATGTAAAGGATCATTATGTTTTCTGCCTTTGTTAAATACAACACCGTTTCCTGCAACAAAAGTAATACAATGTCTCTAAAATACTGTTACTTACAAAAGGTACATGACATCAGTCCTTCCAAAGACCGCTTCTGTAAAATGGCTAAAGAGGCCAATAATATCTGAAACATCACGTGACTCTGTTCTTCTGGCACTGACCACTTCTGTGTTTCCTCCTGAAGAGGTTATTGTAGTCATCTTACAGACTGCAATGAGAAAGAAAAAAACCATTTCTCTTCTGGTGGATCCCACTGCAACCCATTGTTCAGTGTAGTTACTTGAAATTGATTTTTGTAAAAGCTATGAAGAAGCGCAATTCAGATGGATTTAAGTGCCTCTACATAAATGCATACTGCCTGTGTATACATACAGCATGCAAACAGTGCACAGGTACAGATACAGCAGGCAGTCTGCCCTGTTGCACATATTCTACATGCTACAGAGGAAACATGTTTTACATGTTTTATCAGGCTATAAATTGCTTTTACAGGTGTTTGTTTATAGGCATCTGCATTCTGTCACAACAGAGCCCATCATGAACATTTGAAACATAATAGCTTAAATCTACAGGGTTGGGATGCTCAGCTGCAAACAGTGGGAGTAAGAATGCCCTGGTAACATTAAAGAGCAGTTTCAGGTGAGTTCAGTGTATTTTGTCGAAAACATTTCATATTTCTTTTTTAAAACAACAGCTAGGCTTAAAATTCAGAAAGAATTGAAAGCTCTGTATCTTTCCTGACCAGAAGAACAACGTTTTTGTGGTTCCACACTCCCAGAATTTACCAGGTCCAAGTGATTTATTGACCATTTCAGAACATACAGGGGCAATGGGCATTCAGACCGTCTGTGACTACCAATTAGGAGTTCATTTACCTTTCAGCTGTGTTGCTACTCAGTATTGTAGCCTGTTGTGATAGAATCAAGACTTAGGCCTGTAAAACATGCCTTGACCAAACACAACAGTTTTCTGCAATTTCTTCAATATACTTGTGCAAAATACAGCTTTACTAACTCAAAAAAAACTCTAAACAAACCAAACCCCAGCAGGTTAAACAGCTCATGCACCTAGAGTAGCAGAACAAACACAACAGCCATTTCTAACACCAACTCCAAATGCAGATGTGATGCCCAGTTACCAGACCCTACAGATCCCATCTAAAATGGGCTAACAAAGGAAAAGCTGATTTTTTTACCTTTTAAATACAGAGAAAGTCACATGTAAAGTTAGGTATTTCACACACAACCAGAACACCATTATAGACAACAGCACAGATCCCAGTTACACCAACATCTGTTTGCGACGAGGTCCTGGAGTCAAGGCGAGGCAAAACATTCTCTGCAGGTTTTAATTCATGCGGTCAGTAAATGGAGCTGTAGAAAGAACCAGCCAGGCTGGAGTGTTCTGAGTACAGTAATAACATTTACAACGGAAAAAAACCAAACATGCCAGCTTCTGCAAGCAGCTTCTCAAGCTTCTTAAATTGTAAGATATACATATTTTTCCTAGGGAAGGGGAAGGCAACTGTACCCAGGGATAAATGACAGGCGACTCAAGCAGAGCAGAGCAAACTGCCACATAATCCACTTACACATTAAGTAACTGAAAACTGCGAGACAACTAAAAGAGAAGGGTGTTTTTATGAATGCCAACTCTATATACCAAAACAAACAGGAATTGTAAAGTGTCGTTAACAAACTTCAGTCCAGCGTTAAGATTACTTCAACTGAGAAAAAGTTTTTCAGTATTCGGTTAACTTCACACATTGAAGAAACATCACCCCCTTCTCGGATAGATCCCCTAAAAGGCCCTTAATACTCACACAACCACGACTGACAGCAAGCAGCATTCACACATCAGAAATGTACCGTTTTCCGCAGAAAATGCACTGTTCCTACAGCAACTCTTGTTTTCGGCCACGAATGAACGTCTCGCCCCAGCAGCCGGGCTGAAGTTCGTGTCGACCGTTCCCGCCCCAAAAGGCGCTAGTGGCTCGGGGGGGGCCAAAGCGTGTGCCCCGGCCTGGGTACGGGCGGTCGCCGTTACGCTAAACACCTGGCAGGGAACCGGGCAGGCGCGGCTTT
>JANHFX010005550.1:2339-17741 GCA_027560015.1 Chloroceryle amazona
TTTTTTTTTTTTTTTTTTTTAAATAATACTGCTGTGCTGGGTTCCTAACAAGTTGGTGTTCCCACAAAAAGTAATAGTTTTTAAGATTCATTCTGGTAGATTATTGTAGGTTCTCAATAACATGCTAAAATTGTTTCCGTAGTGTTAGGGGAAAGGTAACTAAATACATGTTTTGTATCTTTGGTGAGAAATAGTTGATTTTCCTGAATGTGAAATAAGATGCTTTGCATTTTGAAAAGATAAAAATAGCAATATTTTTATGTTATGGAGGGTATAAGCATTGCTTTTAATCTTTATACTAAACTTATGATAAGAAGAAAGTGCTACAAGACTGATTTTTTTCGTTTGTTTGGGGTTTTTTTTTGGTCTTTTGGGGAAACACTGAAAATGCAAGTAACAAGTAATGGAAGTCTTTCCTTTTAGGTCCTGTTGCCCTTTTTTCCTCGTTTTCTTTGTTTGCCTTTTTATTATATAGCTGCAGTGTAAAGGAGCAGATGTTTTGCAAAACATCCTGATGTGTTGGTTTTTCTTATGGGAGTGCATAACTGTTCCTTCTGATGCATCGACTTGACAGCTGGTTGATTTCATGGAACTGCTAAGAAGCCATTAGTGGTGTCATTGAATTGAAACAGAACAGTCACTCCCAGCTTGAACTGCAATTGTTAATGTCTTTGTTGCTACTTTTCTGTTTCCACACAAGATGTGGAATATCACAGTTGCAAAGAAAAGGAAGTCTGTGCTCTCTGTCTTACCTCCCTGAATTAGGGGAAGGAGGCACTAGTACTTGGCTGCTTTTAGTTTTGTAATATTCTTATAATGGCATCTTTGGGATCAAGAAATCTTGGCCGTTGGGAGGTAGATTTAGCACAACCAACAATGTAGTTCGTTTACACACCCTCCCTGACATGGTCAGGGAATCATCCCACGGTTCACATTGCTTCACTGTGATGCTCCCCCTGCCCCCCAGTAGGGGTATCTTTAAATAAAACCAGAAAGGTAGAGAGGTGTGTTTCTCTCTCTTCTTCTTCTTCTTCTTTTTTTTTTTTTTTTTTTTTTAATCGGCAAACTTCATTCTAATAGAAGATTACAGAAGAGTGGTACTTTGTTTTTTCACCACTTAGGTAGTTTGGCCCAATGAAGATTTTCCAAAGTCTACCAGTTCTCTCCCAAGTGTGGTTCAACTTTTTAGTTAAATTTTCTTTTACTGCAGTACATTCAGTAAATTATGTCATAATGTATTTTAAACTAGATTGGGATCATCAATTGTCATAAGAAGAAACACTGACACAAGTGTAAAGGAGAGCAGCGGTTTTTGTGATTGCTGGATAGTTCACAACATCAGTGTATTTTAAAGAATTTTGAAGTTTGCGGTGAAAATAACATTATTCAGAATCAAAAATGTATGTACAAATGCTATTGCTCACTGCATCAAAGGAGGAAATGGAACATCCCCTTTGTGACTGACATTTATGCTTTTCAGAAATGCTTGGTTATACTGGTACAGTTTAACTTCAAAACTATTTTTATTGTATTCTTTCTGTGTAATGGTAGAATGAAAGTGCATCTTTGTTTTGAGCGAGTGGTTGGACTTTGGAGTTCTTACTTGCTTAGTCTTCGCTGATGAGGAACTGAAAGAAGGGTGCTGTACTAACAAGGCTAGATAAAGCAGATCCTTCCCCACCCCACTGTCCCAGTTATTGCCTTCTCACTTAAGGAAAGAAAAAAAAGCAACAAACAAATCATAAGGTGTCACCAGAAAATTTGCAAAAGAAAAATCGTAGGTTCACATTAATTTCTTTATTTGTGTTTCTTTGTCCTTTTATGAAGGTATTAGTTTCACTGCTGCATAGGGAAGGACTCTGATGCACCGAAGGATTTAGTCTTTTACCAAGGTCACAAGAAGCTGATGGTAAAGGGAGAAAGAGAAACTGTGCTCACTGACTGTTAAAGCCTGTAGCGTGCTGGGTAGTAGATGTTTCCTTGAAAACTGAGATGTGTGGTTTGTTCCTCTGGAGAGAGTAGTGCTACTCCAGTAGGTGGGCCCACGTGGTTCTTAAAGGAAATGGGACCATGTTTCCATCCAGTCTCTGCAGAAGGGCAGAGCAAAATGCAGTATATTTCTGTTTGTTTCTTAATCATACAGTTTTGAGTTTAAAAAAGAAAAGTAGAAGCTTTAATCCTTTTAGCACCCAGTTTCAGATATTAGCTGTGTTTAGTTCTTGCTTACTCTTTTATCTCTTTACTGCCTTAAATTTATGGTTACATAATGTCATGGTCTTGAGCCGTTCCTTAAAAAGAAAAAAAAAAAAAATTATTATACTTTTAAAAGTCTCATACGCAAGTTCCTTTGAGATTTAAATAGAAATAAACCAATAAAATCTTAATTAACGGTATCATTGCAATTTCTTTTTCTTTTTTTTCTTTTTTTAAGGGAGGGAGGAGAAACTGTGCTTTATTTTGTTGCAATATTAGCAACAAATTAGCAATGAGACCATCAGGTGAAAGAAATTGAAGAAGTCCGAGGCTTGTTTCAGTTTTTTAATGCGGTAACAAGAAAAGGCGAATAGAGTCTTTTTGCCTGCTTAGTTTAACGGAATTAATTTATGCATTTGATAAAATTTGCAATACCATTTTCTTCTCTTTCGATGTGAATATTTTTCAGATCGGTGCGGAAAAGATAAATATCAATAAAAAAGTACACATTTTTAAACCTTAACCAGTGACAGACGATCACTCGGACGTGGTCTCTGAAGTATGGAGTTACAAAAAGATGTGCTAGGCTTGTTGGTGTCCGTTTCGTTCTTTCAGAAGGATGATGCCTGTTGCCATTAAGATGAAATCTCTCCCATTGCCCGCATACTCACACCCATCGAGGCCTCCTGAATGTCGTTTTCTCTGTGTAAAGGGCGTAAGACTCTTTTCACTTGATGTAGGTCAGGCATTGTAAAGAGCTGAATGGGTTAAGCCTTGGTAGTTTGCAAAAAGAGATTGCAGAGATTTTTTCTAGCCCCTGAGGGAGGAATCACACAAAACCTTAAAATTCAAACTACTAAAAATGTAAAGGCACCATCTGAAAATTGGTCTACCTGATGGACTGTTTACATTAGTAATGGTCCCATTGAAATCAATTCGACCGCTGTGTATAAAGACTTGTAATGTTTGCAGGATAAAACCTTGGAAAAGAACGTAGATTTAGAAATAATGCAGTAACTGACAGATTATGTTGTCCTCCTTTTGAAGTCTCGCATGGAACTTCTGCTCTGGAATTGTTGGAAGGGATAATGAAGCGTTTTATTTTTTGAATAATGGAAAACCCTACTGGTGTGTTCTTGCAAATTACAGGAAGCATAAGCTAGAATTTCTTTAGAATATTTATTAAATACTGTGATTTAAAGACACTAAATACCATGCCTAGGTGTTTTGAGCTTGAATGTCTGTTGTGAGACTGGTGGACAAGGAGCCCAAACTTGGAAATCTTCTAGGGAGTAATTTTTTCCCTTGTTTAGATAAGTTTTTTGAATTGTGACCCGCTTTATTAATAGATTTGTAGTAACAATTTCATGTTTTTCTAATGGTGAAAATAAACAATTGTTTAGAAAAAAAACCCACAACGGTTCACTGCATTTTATTAGATACTTTAGAGTACTGTTGTATCCAAATGTAGTCAGTAAAATGCCTCTCCTCGGCCCTCCTTTTTTTCTTGTATAAAAGGAAACAAGTTTACTTGACAGAAATTATTGCAGTGGTCCATCAGATTCATAGGGACATACTTGTGTGGATTTTGCCCCATTTTCTGTCCTTACACTTTTCCACAAGCATGCACTCATTAATCAAAGACACTGTACTCCCGCTGTGGGCAGAGAGGTTCATCAAATTGGCAGCCAGTTTGGTGTAAAGAACAGTGTACCGAAGCTCTTAACGTGCCGGGACATAAATAAATCTAAGGTCTTTGTATGCAAACCCTGGAGGTTAATACTGTATAATTCGATGTCCTGTCTTTGTTTTTATGATTGATGTTTTTAAGTGTTTGAAGCATGATGCAAGCCTTCAAGCAGGTCAGGGCTGATCATCTGATTGGCCGAAGGAAAAAAAAAATGTTAGCTTAGCAGAGGGGCTCTCCTATATGCTGTGGAGACTTAAAATTAATTTATTTTTAATATCTTTTTTGTCTGGGAGATCATTGTTGTGTTGCCTTAGCTGTTGCAGGAAAGTTCCAGCTTGACAAGCCCTGCTGTGAGAATGGACTTAGTGCATGAGATGCCAATAGTTGAGTCCTATTTGTTCTGAAGCTTACTGCTATTTGTATCCTTAACAGAACTAACATGTAGAACAAGCAAAAACTACTGGTATTTCCCTGTAGAAATAGTGCTGGGATTTGGCTTTAACATGAATTGGTTGCATATTCATAATTTAAGAACAGCTGGTTACAGCAAGCACATAGTCATTTGCAAGCTATTATAAACTATTCTACTCACACACGGAGGCTGTGCTTGAGCTTTTTTTTATTGATCTACCTGCATTTGAAATCTGGTCACTGCAGCCACAGAGGCCTTTCATTTTAGCTGTGCTTGCATCATAGAACAGCCTCAGTATTAAATATTTAATTTTAACTAAATGCTGAATAAAATGATAAACTGTGAGCTTTGAAGAAACAAAGTATAAGGGTGAGCAGTGACATACATCTTAAATACAAAATCTCGTTATTCAAAGCAGCCTAAAAAAGTATCATCAGCCAAGCTTTTTGGTAGATTTTGTTGTTCTGGACAAGACGTGGTTATTATATTTACCCAAGGTTACCTTGTGAAAGCTGTAGTTGAAATTTGTGCTTTCCATGCATTCATTGTATGCTCAGTGGTTTTGTTGGAGTAAAACCCAGAAGTATAAAATCTGATTACATTACACAAAATGATGATGGTGTAGTAAAATAGGAGTAAGGACAGTCTCACTGAGTATCACATGGAAAAAATTATGGAAGTATTGGAAATTACTGTACTTGTACATAAGCTTATCTGTCATTATAATGTGAAAAATACATACTTGGGAATATTGGTTAGTAATACATATAAAAGCTGTGTTAGAAAGTTGATCCCCCCTGCTTCCCTCTTTCAGTTTTACTCTTCCAGGTTAGAAATAAAATGAGGCTTTTCCACTAGTTTATACACTTAGTTTGATTAGTTTTATGTGTCTTTGCTTGCCCTAGTGACCGGAACTTCTAGGTCAGCTATACTTTTGGATACAAAATAACAGTCTTCTGAACCATCTTTAGATCCTGTCGGAATAAAAAGGTACCCAAAATGCCAAGACTCTCATCTTTTGATCCAGTGTGGTTTATGCTATTTATTGCTATCTCATAACCTGGCATTTAGACAGCAAGTATTTCTGAGGAAAGTTGTAAATAAATTCTAATTTTGTGTATGTAGGCATCCAAGAAGATGGAAAGCCAATAAGGAAGGTTCCTTGATGTATTAGTCAGGGAGTTAAAAATACCAGGCTTACATGCCTGAAAGTAAGTCTAGTTTTTCAAGCCATATCAGTTGATTTAATAAAAGATATTATCGCTCCCTACAGCTGTGGTCTTTTCTAAGTAGTTACAGCAATTTAAAAAAGGCATTAAGAAATGCAAACCAGTATTTTTCCTTTGCAGCTCTGATCATTTTTCATCCTTGGAGTTACCCTTAAGCATCTCACTGCTTCTTTCCAGTGTTGATGAAAGAGCTAGATCAGAGATAACAGTTGAGACTACAACTGTGTGGTTTGGGAGAAAAGTGAGTCACAAGAGAAGAGTGCTCAATAGATCATTTCGGGACCCAATCTCTGCAACAGCTGTAATGGCAGAAACAAATTCTTTATAGAACAGTTCTAAGGGCTTTCAAAGCAAGGAGAATTCCTTGATAGGGTTTAAGCGAAGTGGGTGGACGACTGAACACAAAATAGGGATGTACCAAACTGCTAAGTCTTTGGCAAGTGGTGGATTGCACGTTTATAATTTGTTTGTGGTTTGTTAGTTTGTTTTGGTTTTGTTTACTTCGCAACAGCTACCAAAGAAAAATATTAAAGGGTTTGTATAGTTCACATGCTACTTAATGCATGTAAGAGTCCTTGGAGAAGTAAATTTTGGAAAAGAAAAAAAGTCTTCAGCATATGTTCCTAAAATGATGCCAAACGAAGGTCCTTTATTGTTTGGCATTTAACTGTGATACTACCACTACACTTTTCTGCAGTTGTCGTCTTTATTTTCTACAAGTACTTTTCAAGCCTTATTCCACCCCCCCCCCCCTTAATCGCCCGTAACCCCTCTTCCCTACCCCCAACACGTTTTTAAACATGAGTGGGAAGTATTGATTCCATAGTTAAGCCTTGTCCAGAGGATTAGTATTTTATGATTGCACGAGGAAGTATGTTCGTCGTGCAAAGGAATAGTCAAAGGGCACAGGGGGGAAGGAGCTCCCTCTTGCTTAGAGTGAAACTAATGTACGTGCCCTAGTAAGTGTAATCAGTTCTAAAGTGCCCTTTTTCTCCTGGCATTAAGAACCAAAAGGAACAGATTATGCTAGGTAATTTCCCTTTTATAGAGAGACAGATACATGATGATAAAAGTACAGATACATGATGATAACGATACAGAACAGCTTGGAAAACTTTCCTGTTTTTTTTGAGAGATGTTTTCAATGTCAAGCTGTTTCTAATTATGATTGAGATAAATATATTATCTTTTGACTCTTGCAGATGTCAGAAAATTTTCAGTGTTAACAATTATGATGTTAAGCATATAGTAAAGTTTTTTGTGTTGATATAAGTAGTTTTATACAGAGTAATGTTTAAATGTAGTCTGTAGTCTTTTTGCAGTCATGGAAGATTTACTTATTTTGAGAGATCCATTAATGATCTAAACATTTTATAATAAAGCAGGCATGTAGGAGGGACAAAATAACTTTATTTCTGTGTCTCTAAATGTTTTAATTTATATACCTTTAGTTTTGGTATCTTGTGAAGTGCTTAAAATAAATATATGGGCAATTATTTTATGGAATGATCTAAGTTTACATGTTGGAGACATTTGAAATGCAGGTAAGTGGGATCTCTAACACTTGGTAAAGCTGAGTTCCTTTCTTTTGTTTTGTACATTTATCTCAACAGAACCAGCCTGCATTCCGTTAACTTTATAAAACTCGGACTGAGGGAAGGGTTCACTTTTCAGCATTTGTTTTCCTCGTAACTTTCAGCAGCATAGGCAGTAATATAGATAATTTGAGTGCTAGGATAGTTAGATGACGTGTAAAAGTCTTCATATTCATTATTTTTTGTGTCTATAGACAGAATCTTACTTAATTTAGCAGCCATTTATAAGCTTTTCCATGTATAATTAGATTCATATCTCAGTAAGTAGTTTTCTGCAAAAGTTTGCTTAAATTTTATAGAGCAATTTGAGTTTGATATTCCAAGTCTGATTCTTTAGAAGTATCACTTCATATTTTTTTAGAAGAAAATCCTATGTTAACTTCTGAGGGAGACCCAGAACAGAGAAGCTGATCTGGAAATAGTAAATCAGTATTGGCTGAATATAGCACTGCAAGTTGTAATAATTGTTTAGTGAGAACTGCTCGTTGTGGAAAGGAGTGACAGAAATTTAAACACCTTTTGTTCCGAGATATTTCAGAAGAATGTTTGACCTATACTGTGTTTCATTAGCATAGATTAGATTTGATTTAGAAGCAAAAGTTGCATTTTATCATCCTGGAGATGCACAGGTTAAGTGTGGCATTAGACACATAGGTAAATAGTTCTTACCAGACTAACAGAAATAAAGGAACACTTTAGAGAAGTTACCTGTCTTTATTTAGTTATGTTACTCATGATCTCAGAATGTCAGGGGTAAAAATGAAGATTCATGTATTGCTTTGGATGCACAGTGATCTGGTACTGTGCTGAAAGGTTTCTCTGACTTGATAAGAAGGAATAGTTTCTGGTATTACTGTCACTTTTTTTTTTATCCATATTTTTTAATTCTGAAGTTTGTGAAGGTTTACTTGGGAGAGAAAAAGTAGGATGACAACTACATGACTGGTACTTGTGAGTTGCTTGCCTGTCTTACTAGGCATAGAAAGACAGAATCAGTTAATGCCCACTTTTCAGGTAAAACTATTTAAAACCTGAACTGTTTCCCTGAAAAAGGGGCATAAATGGGCTTTTCATTTTGTGTCTCTTCAATTTCTTGAAGAGAGGGTAATTTCTTTTGCAGTTGGTGTGATGATTGTGTCTGTCTAGCACTGAGTCTGTTTGCTGTAAGCTATCCCATTGCAGTATCATAATAAAAGTTAGATATTGTGTATTGAACATCCATATTAGTGTTTCTGGAGAGAAAAATGCAAAACTGACTCTAAGATGTTGCCTTACATAGGCCAAGGGGCATCAGATTACTTCACGTATACCCAATTGTGTTAGAAATCACTTTCAGCATGAATTCACCAAAGGCTTTATAGATTTTGGTTTACTGAAATTCAGACTTAATAAATAAGTTTTATTCTGAAAAAGCAGAAGCCACACACAGTTTAAAAGTAAACTAATATCTCATACTAGTTAAAAACTTTCAAACAGTTTTTATGAACAATGTACTTCAGATTCATGAGGCCTATATTGTTTTTTTGCTACCGGGTAACTTCTCTTGAGTGATTTTGGTGATGGCTTGGTTACAATGCACTTTTTTTTTTTAATAGGATATGATCTTAAATGACCTTATAGGGTACAGCCTGAGAGTTTATGTTAATGAAAAGAAAAAGTTTTACCACGGTGAAAAAACACCGTGCTTATGAAAAGATCAAACTGAACTGGAAGAGTCAGGAAACTAAGTGAATTCATTAAATAAAGCACTGGTGAATTTGAAGTAATACACATGGAGCAGAGGGAAGCAGGGAGAATAAAGTGAAGTAAGCATACACAGCGATGGGTTCTAAATTAATTCCTACCATCAGGTAGAGATTTTGGAGTCATCGTGTATAGTCCTGGTAAAAGCATCCGTTCAGCAGCAGTCAGAATGCAAGTTTGATACCATACCGAGGGGGCTGTGTGTGTGTAGAGGACAAAACACTATTAATTCAGGTCACTCTGTCAAGTAGAATAAAAGGCAAATAAACCTGAAAGGAATTGTCACTTTTGGAACACTTTCCATGTGAGATGACAGTATACAGAAGTCTTCAGCTTGGACTGTGTCCAAGTGCTATAAAGTCATGCTTGCTACAGTAAGTAAAAGTGAGCAGAAAACATTTTCTTGACCTTTCAGATAAGACTGAAATATAATATTGAAACTAAAATAACCCAGCGAAACAAAACCCAGTAGTCTGTTAACATAAAACAAGTAGTAGTGCTTTTAATTTGGTGCTGGGTTGAATAGTGGAATCATTGTTGGATGTTGTGGAGAGCAAAATTACAATGCACTTAGAATGAGTAGCTATACTAATGGAAGAAGTGTTTATCAGTGGCTGTTGAACATGGTGATTGAAATGCAGTATTGGGTTTGTTAAATGATTTCTGAGACGAGGACATAGACCTTTATTCGTTCTCAAAATGTTTATTACTTGTATACCTTTATTCTGAATTAGTTGCTGTTACTTTGGGTTTTGTTAATATTTGATATTTTGTGTCTTTAATAATTTGTGTAGATGAAATAATAAGAAAATTATTCTAAGATTAGCATTGAGGTTTCTTAATGTTTTTGTGTGAAGGATTGAAAAGTAATCATCCTTGGTTTGTGACTGTTCACCACATTTATTTCAGTCATCACTGATTATCCTGTCCTTCATTCTTGGTTCCTTACTGTGCTCTTTTTGCATGGAGTTTGTTAATGTGCGTTCTGTCATTAACATAGTTTAATAGAGAATAATTTTATGTGTTGTAACTTCAACCCTACAGATTTTTTCCCATATCTCTTCCCTTCTCTGTCACTCAGTGTATGCGTTCAGTATATCAGTTGTGATACTTGTAAACACAGTCTTTACCCCAGCCCTGCCATTTTAAGTATTTCTACACCATCTCTTCATGTCTAGGAAATTAATTATGGGGCAGGGGATATTTTTGTTCTGCTTTTTGAATAAATTCTCCTAACGCCATAGCTGATAAGATGAGCCTTACAGATTTCTAAAATAGTCTGGATCTCAGCTATGGCCAAAATTGGAAGGAGAGGGTTGAAGATAGCACATTCCATACCTAGTCCTTAGGCCAAATGTAAATATTTTCCATGTATAAGAAACAGTCTTAAACTAACTGCACGTTGCAGTGTTGCTTATATTCAATATATATTTGATGTATGTAATCCTCTTTCAAGTTATTGGGCATTATGAGTCAAAAAGATTCTCCTGGGTTGTAGGCCATGACTTATCATTAAGTTTCAGCAGAATGAAAAACAGAAGTTCCAGGATCAAAGGAGAAAAGCATTCAGAAGGAAAAACTGCCCAGGAAAGGGCAGAGTTAAAGAACAATGCATAGTCCAAAGGAATCCCTTATATATTTTGCCATCTTTTACTAGCAGAGACAGGACTTAAATTCTGTCCAATCAGCAGCCTTATTCTCTTCTCTTTTAAGGCAGTGGCCAAGCAGAACTATGACTGGGTAGTACTTACTGAGAATACTATGGATTTCACCTCTGCTGCTTGCGGTAGTTCAGCACTGAGCTGCACAGTAAAAAAAACCCAACACAACAACAGCAAAACAAGAGCAACACAAACCAGAGAAAACAGAAGCTATTTCTGTTCTAAAATAAGCCCAGGACAAGCTCATTTATTATGGTACCAGATATTCATGAGCAAATAATGACAGCTATGTGTATTTAGGAAGGGGGAAGAATAATTTTGGTGAATGATGAAGAATTTTCATGCTATGCAGATTCTTTTATAAATGAAGAGTTTGATTTTCTCAGACTCATTATTGACTTGTAGCACTGGGCCCCTAATGCTGTAATTTATGTTTATTAGCATTTTGGAGTACAGAGTTGGGTTGGTTTTGGGGGGGGGGAGTTTTTTGTTTTGTTTTGGTTTTTTTTTTATTATTTTGTAAAATAACACTTATACCCCCAGCTGTTGTTTATCCTTTTTATTTTATTTGTTTTTTCCTGATGCCACATCAGTTGCCATGGGAACAAAAGCTGAAATGGAGAACCAACAGCCAGCAACTGAACTGTCTTAGTTTCTCCTACTTTTTCCATGGAAACAGATGTTTTAAATGGGAAGATACAATAAATACTTAAACTACTTTGGCAGCTTTTGCTTTACTTTATTGTGACTCCTCTGACTTGGAAGGAAAGCACTTGAGAATGTTTTTTTTTTGTTAGGGACTCTAGGAAAAGGCCGTGAGTAGTCAGATTGATGTGTCAGTAAAAGATAGTGTTGAGGAGCTGCTTTATTTTTGGATTTGACAAGTGATTTCAGGATTTGATACATAACTACATTGTGTCTTAAACTGTGTATGCTTCCAGCAGTTCCTGAAAATGAACAAATTGAAGCATGTCTCCATAAATGTGTTTCAGTCACTGATTTAGTAAACGATTTGTAGATGCAAGTAAAATTCCATTCAGACTAAACTGCAAAGGTGTCTTACAATCATAATAACATGTATTTTAGCCAAATAAAGCATTCTAAAAAACAATTATATGCCATTAAAAGAATTCCTTTGTTTTTGAAACTGCGTGAACGAACATTTGAGCCCTAGACTGGATTCTTATAGGCCTCAGCTGTTAATCCTAGACTAATTTTACAGATTCCTAGAGCACTGACTACATTGTTCAATTGTAAATTAAAAATTTTAGTTTAAGAGAGCCTTTGAAATGAAAGAATTCACTCTGATGCATTTGAATATTTGTTGTTATATTTGAATATTTCTCTTTGATGGCTGGCACTGATCCTTGGTTGGTTTTAGAAAATTTATTTAAGGTTTGGATAGTCTGTAGGTGTTTGTGCCTGTGTATTAGCATATGTAAGCATTTAAATATTTGGACCACAGAATTACAAATTGCAACATTTTCAGTGTGCATAAAGCTTATTATAGCAAAGATGTAACAATTTATATATTAAGAAATTAAAGCATGTACTAGAAGAATAACAAGCCAGTCCAGTTCTTCTGTAAATTTGGAATTCTGAATTTGCCTTTCAAGTGTTCAAAGTTCCAAGCCATCTGAAACAAAGGCAGAGGTGCTGGCGTGAAGTTTTTACAGGGAAGAGAATTTTGAGCAAGACTCTGCAACAAAAGACACCACAGTAGGTGTCAATTTAGAGTACGTGTTGGCATTATATTAAGTGGAAATGAAAAATGTTGTATCCTTCACACAACATTGCAGGTAAGTTGCAGTTAAATATGAGCTGATGTGTTTGGCTGAAGTAATAAATATAAATGTTGAAACTGCTCATGTCCTGTGGGGCTTACAGTAGCTGAGGCGTAGAGTTCGCATCTGGTTTAGAGAAGGCCTGTTGTAACTTGTACATAGAAATAAGTCTAAAAGAGGCCACCTGCTACATAAAGTTCTCAGCTTGTTTTCCTTCTGGATCAGCTGTGAGAAGAGAGGATTAAAAATGCATCAGGAACTAGTGTAAACACATTACTCTGGTCTTTATTTTTTTTTTCAGTGCAGCAAGTAACCTATCAGTGCTGCCAGTGTGAATGACATAGTACTAATAAGCAGAGCATTTTGGGGGGTAACTGCTTTCTGAAATGCAGCTTTTTTAAAATAAAAATATCTCAGGATTATAATTCCTATGACATTGCTCCTAGTAAGAAACAAATGCAGAAGCCTGGGTGTGTTGTCACAAAGAAGCTTAACAGTTAGGTTGGCCGATCTGTATGTGGGTATACCGCGTTTAACTTTTATTACAAGAATAAGAGAAATAGCAGTACTAGGCATTTAAAAGATTGCATATGATAGGTGGGTAATTAATTCTGAAGTGTTGAAATACATTTTGCTCTAGTGCAACAAAACTTTTAATTTAGGAATTTTTTTTTTATGCTTTCTTAAGAGAGGTTTGTGGCTTCAATATGATAGAGTCATAGAGTGGTAGGGGTTGGAAGGGACCTCTGGAGATCATCAAGTCCAACCCCCTGCCAGAGCAGGATCACCCAGGGCAGGTCACACAGGAATGTATCCAGGCATTCCTATAATTCTCTCAAGAGACCAGTCCCTTTTTCCACATGCTGTGAACTTCTTTCTTCCACATGAGTTTTTCCAGCAGCTCCTTGCTCATCCGTGCAATATTATCACAATGATGGTTTTAAAAGAGCTTTGGTCTACTTTGCTTAGTTTAAATTAAGCAAGTTAAGTCTGTTCATGGCTTAGTTCTGTTTCTGAGTCATATATATTGTGAAAATGAAGGCTTCTAGTTTGTCAAATATGCTTATTTTCAGAACGGAATACATACGATTGAAGCAAAACCAGTCTAACACAAAGTACTGTGAAGAGAAAGTGACCTGATCCAGTCTGCTAATTAGGACCAATGTACTCGGTTACCGTTGACTGCAGGCCTTGATTCAGCAAGAAGGCACACATTTATTCACAAACTGGCTTTCAGTAAAGGAGATAAACCAGGGAAGGTGTGTGCTGCTGGGCCTGTTGTTCACAGAAAAGGACTTCTGATGTGACCGCTGGAGGCTGTCTTGGGCACAGCGATCATGAAATGATAGTTTTCGGTTCTTGGAGAAGTAGGGAGGGGAGTCAGCAGAAATGGTACCTCGGGCTTCTGGAAGGCGGACAGGTCTGTTTAGGGCCTGGATGAGAGAGTGCCCAGGGAGGCCACCCTGAAGGGCAAAGCCAGTCCAGGAGGCTCTGGAAGGAGCTCTGTAAGTCACAGGGGTAGCTGTCTCCAGGTGCCAAAACCACAAAGATGGGCCTGGCTGGACAGAGAACTTTGTCTGGAACTCAGTAGAAAAGAGTTTCTGACCTTTGCAAGAACGGTCAGACAATTCAGGAGGACTACAAGAATTTCATCAGGTAATGCAGGGAGAAAATTAGAAGGGCCAAAGCACAAATAAATTTATTCTGTCTGCTGCCATAAAAGACAATTAAAAATGTTTCTATAAATACATTATTAAGAAAAGGAGGGCTATGGAGAATCTCCATTTTTTTTGGATGTGGGGGGAATATAGTGACCAAAGATTGAGGAAAAGGCTGAGGTACTTAGTGCCTTCTTTGCCTCAGTCTTTTAACAGTAAGACCAGTTGTTCTCTGAGTGCCCAGCCCTCTGAGCTGGAACATGAGGATGGGGAGCAGGATGGAGCCCCTGTAATCAGAGGGGAAATGGTCAGTGACCTGCTGTGCTCCTTAGACACACCCAAGTCTATGGGGCCAGGTGGGATCTCCCCAGGGGTCCTGAGGGAGCTGGCAGAAGTGCTCATGCAGCCACTTCCCATCATTTATCAGCATTCCTGGCTACCCAGGGAGGTGCCTGTTGACTGGAGGTTTGCAAATGTGATGTCCATCTATAAGGAGGGACAGAAGGAGGATCCGGGTAACCACAGGCCCTGTCAGCCTGACCTCAGTGCCACAAAGGTTATGGAGCACATCACCTCAAGTGCCATCACGTGGTACATACATTACAACCAGGATACTGGGTGCAGTCAGTATGGGTTTATGAAAGGCAGGTCCTTCTTGACTAACCAGATCTCCTTCTCTGACAAGGTGACCTGCTTAGTGGATGAGGGAAAGGCTGTGGATTTTGTCTACCTAGATTTTAGTAAAGCCTTTGATGCCATTTCCCACAGCATTCTCCTGGAACAGCTGGCTGCTCATGACTTGGACGGGTGCTCTCTTCACCGGGTAAAAATCTGTCTGGATGGCAGGGCCCAGGGGGTTGTGGTGAATGGAGTTAAATCCAGTTGGTGGCTGGTCACAAGTCTTGATCCCCAGGGCTCAGTACTGGGGCCAGCTCTCTTTAATATCTTTATCAAATAGTCATCTGGATGAGGGGATTGAGGCACCCTCAGTAAGTTTGCAGATGACATGAAGTTGGGCAGGTGTGTTGGACTACTTGGAGGGTCAGGAGGCTCTGTAGAGGGATTTGGCCAGGCTGGATCAATGAGCCAAGGCCAGTGGTATAAGATTCAACCAGGCCAAATGCCAGGTCCTGCACTTGGGACACAGGCACCCCATGTAACACTACAGGCTGGGTCAGAGTGGCTGGAAAGTGACCAGTGGGAAAGGACCTGGGGGGTGTTGGTTGACAGGCAGCAGAAGGTGAGCCAGAGAGTGCTCAGGTGGCCTTCAATCCTGGCTTGTGTCAACACCTGTGTGTCCAGCAGGAGCAGGGCAGGGATTGTCCCCCTGCACTGGGCACTGGGGAGGCTGCCTCTTGAAGCCTGGCGTCAGTTCTGGGCCCCCCACCCCCAGCAGGACATGGAGGGGCCGGAGCGTGGCCAGAGAAGGGCAATGGA
>JANHFX010005550.1:17841-39104 GCA_027560015.1 Chloroceryle amazona
AGTTTGAACATAGTTACGCTGACTTGGTGTATGGATAGATGGAAACTGGTGGTCCCTGCGAGCACAATATTCCAGTGCCCACAAGTGTTTTCTTGCAGCTGGTAATCCCTCTTTCCTAGAGAAGAGACAGGCTGTTTTGTTTGTCACATCAGAGGGAGCCCAGATTTCAAATTTTAGAGATCAAACTACTTTCTTTGGTAAGGACCTAGGAATAAGATCTTTCCATGGAAAGAAGTAGCTTTTTGTTACAGTTTTCAGAATAGGACTCTTGATATTTGCTTGTGTGCATGATATAATTTAATTGGGAGTCAAACTTTGTATTTCACACCTCATCTGACTGTGTGTTATCAGGAGATTGAAGTGCTGGGAGACTTAATAAAGGTGACTTGTCAACCTTATAAATATGACGTCTCAACTTTGTGCTGGCTGTGCTAGTAAACACATGCCTAATAAAGCTATTTATATTAGTGGTGAGAATTTGCAAAAATTAAAAGAACTTAAAACTACTTTTTACTTGCATTGTGGTTTTGGTTTTTAGTTAGATAACTTTTTTTTTTTCATAAAAAGGCTTTTTCCCCTTTCTCATAGGTTAGGGTTTTTTTTCTTCCCATGACTGTCTTTTTCATCCCTGTTGTCTCACTTTTTTTTCCACAGCTGTGTTTGTCTGACTGATTTTTTAGTACAGTGCGTGTTTCCCTGAATGATGCAAAATGCAATAAAGTTTCATTTGTTACTGGGTGTCAAGGTTTAGGGTCAGGGCGGCCCTTTAGACCTGTAACAGGTGCTCTCTGTTAACCCCCCTCCCTCCCCAAAGGCCAAGGGCAGAGAATAACGGAGAGAGACTCATCAATTAGAAAAGGAAACTAGAACAGCTTTAATGACAATGAAAATAATAGTAATAAAAATAGAATATATAAAAATATATACAAACACAATATCGAACCCAACACCCCTGATGGTGATTACGTCACTGTTACCACTGGTGCTGTGGAGCAGGCACTGGGAGAATCCCAGACTAGGCCCCACAGCAGATGGGGGCTGTGTTCAGGAGCTGGATTCTGGTGATGGATTCAGGAACACACAGATTGGGATCAAAGGCAGAATGGACAGAGTCCTCGGATGCTCTGAGGAAGAACCCAGAAGAGGACCTGAGCCAAGCCTGGCAAAGTGGGCCAAGAAGGCAAAAAGAGGTCTGAGCCCCTCCTGACCCCTCTGCTTTATACCAAATATGCTGTCTATGGGCTGGGACCCCTTGCTGGTCAGTTTGGGGTCACCTGTCCTGTCCACCCCTCCCTGCAGGTGCTGCCATTCACTTTCTGCACCCGCCAGTGTGGTACACAAGATCTAGCAGTGGCCTTGGTCTGCACCCCAACCCTTGGTAGTAACTCCAAACATGGAGAGTTACCACTGCTGGGAGCAACCACTGTCTGAAAACAGGCTGATAACTTCAGACAGTGCAGGGATTTATAAGAACTGAGCTGAAAAGTAGGATCACTGAACAGAATTAGTTCTGTTCTCACTCAAACCAGGACAGTGGGGTTTCTGGCTAGTGGGGCAATATGCAAAACAATTTCTGTGTGGTGTTGGCAGACAGGTGCAGCCGTATGAATGCTCACTTCCCGTGTTCTTGCTCCATCCTTCCTTGCTGGAGCTTATGGCATAGGAGAGCGAACACAGAGTCCCAAGGCAGTGGTCAGTCTTTTAAACAGAGGATGAAGGTAAAGTCCCTCTTAGTGCAGCAATACACAGACTTTCTCTTGTTGTTGAGCTCAAAATGGATGTTAAAGGATGAAATGGCACTTCCTTCACTAGAATAAAAACTTAATTCCCTTCTTATTTTTCTTCCATCTTCCACTGCTGATCATGGGAGGAAGAGGAAACAGTATTGTATTTTTGCTGACAGTGTGCCTTTCTTCAATTTATATTGGCATAGCAGAGTTGTTAATCAACATGTCCCCACTTGTTAGAGAATGGCCTTGACATCATTCTTGTTTATTAAGTGTACGGAAGTGACACACCGGGGAGGTTATTTAGAACGGCCGACACTTTTAGTTGTGAGTGTGCTTGCTGGTCCCTGTAAGTGCTGAGTCAGAGAAAAAATCTGCCATGTCTGAAGAACGTGGAAGTCAATGAAAACTAATTAAGTGATGCAAAAACCTTTTGGCACTTTTAGACCAGCTTTGCCAAAAGATTGTATTTTCACAGGTCTCCAATCTTGATCAAAATAGCTAATCATGATGTAGAGCACCTTGTCATTGCTGACATCATTGCTTTCGTCTATTGCACCAGCAAAAGATCCTGATGTGGAAGGGTTCATGGCCTGATGTGCTGACAGAGCTTTGACAAACCTCGCAGCTTTTGTTTCTTCCAAAGGGTGTCTTAGTAGCCGAGTCTAGGGATCTCCCCATGTCAAGCTGTGTGAAATGGTCAGAAATGTGAATAAAGCCCCATACCTCAGCATTCTCAACTTTCTCGCTTTTTAGCTTGAATTCTATCTCAGTGAGAGGATAGTGATGCTATAGAACTGGCATGTTTCACAGACAAGGGTTTTACCTGAAAAATGCAAAAAGGTCTTAGAAGTTTAATTCTTTTTTAATACTACTGAATTAATACATATTTGAGCTAGAAAGTCTTTTCCAGTCATGTGGTTTTTAAAATATCAGTTCACTGGTTTATTAGAGAAAGGGCAGAGGAAGAATTGGAAGCAGGCAAAACCCAACTGCATAAATCTTTTAAAAGAATATAACCCCCAAGCCAAATCTTAGGGAAGGCATTTGATGCCTACAGCTTGAATATTCCTCGTACTGACTGGTGCCCAGTCTTCACTAGCACTAATATGCGTAATGCTGAACTCTGAAATACTGGGTTCCAAAATCACACGGGATAATTTTGCTTTGGCAGATTAGCAATTTTCTGAAACAATTGCATGTATCAGCACAAAGCATATATAGCTAATTGTACTGTCATGGTGGAGATTTTTTGCTGTTGTTGTTTATGTTTTGTTCTAAATCCGTATTTTCAGTGGTTGGCTCTCCGCACCGTAGTTCATCAAAAGAGATAAAAGCCTTAAAAAATATTTCTAAAAAAAATGTGTGTTGTTTCTTCTATCAGTTTACAAAAACTGTGCATTTTAGGGATGTGAAGACTTTCCTTCTTTGACCCTTCCAGTAGAAGGGTTTTCCAAGGAGCAGGTCGTCATGTCTTACTCTTCAATAGGTATCAACTTTCCTGCTAAGACTTTTAAAGGTATTGGTAATGTCATATCTTGTCTTGTGTGGATAAACTTGCTTTGTTGTTTTTTTTTTCAAAGTTTTATGTAAGTTTTGGGGAAAAAGTGCTACCATTTTATCAAATGCTCTTTCTGTCAAAAAATTTTCAAGGAATTCTAGTTGTAAATGCTAACAGAAATACAAAACAGTTTGAAGCATGAAAAAGTTTCTCCGATCTCACTTTTTCAGTCTTTTACAATTGCCTTGTCAGCTTTCCCATCACAGTAAACTTCCAAAGTCCTGAATTACTAACGAAAACCAGGAAGAATATAACTTGAAAACTCACGTTCCTTCAACCTTTGTTTCCAACAGAATTAAAAGGGCACCCAGGAAGTTTTTAAGACAGGCCTAACTTTTGTAGCGTGTGCATGGAGAAACTGCAAAGTGCAGTCAGGAAAGTCTTGTCTTCTGGCTTTAAGAACACGAGGCAGTTTCTGCTGCGTTCTGCAGTGCTTTCAGATTCTAAGTTTTGATTTAATCGAGAAGATGCCATTGCCAGATCGTAAACCAGTTATTCTAGTCTTGCTTAAAAAAACACCTTGCAAAGCGATAGCAGTAACAAAGGTGGGAATTCACCCCACCCTGTCTTCCCACTTTTGTCAAACCTCAATTAGTTCCATTTATATGCTAATACTAAGCACAGGAAACTTCCCTTTTCTTTATTTTGTGCATGATAAGGAAATAGTACAGGGAAGAGAGATTGGGTTATGTTAAAGTTGCATAGTTCATGAGATTTGAAAATAAAAAAAATAATACAATCTTTCCTGTTCACATTTACTGTCTCGTTCTTGCAATGAGAAGCCGTTGTTACACCTCTGTGTCTGTGTAGCGCAATGCAATGTATGAGACACTTTCTGCTGAACTGATATGGGGAAATCTAAACCTAGAAGAAAGTTTACAATCTCCTCTTCCAGGCACTCTGTATTTTCTGTTCTTCTGAATATTCAACTTCCACCTGTCTCCTTTCAGTGTGGAATATGGGCTGTTCCTGACCCTTTATCCTCAAATTGCATTAGGATTTTGTTTATGTTTAAGAATACTTCATTTTATGCTTTGTAATAATCAGTTCTAAAAACAAACGTAAAAAACAAACCACGATAAAATGCTTTTCTGTTGGGATTTGTTAATGGAGTAGCAGTGAGTGCTAACAGGGAGAAGAAACTAGTTGCAAGGGCTTCTGTTACTGCACAAGTAAGTGGCAAATCCTGAGCTTTCCATATGTGGTTGTGTCAAGGAACAGATTATTTAGTCTGAATCAATATTATTTGATCCCCCTTTTTTTTTTTTTTAGTATTATTTATTGGACCAACGAGTCAGTGTTGTGTAAATTCCCGAAGTTCATGCCAAATCATATCTTCGCTGTTGTGTTTTAGCTTAGTTTTCCATTTATTGTAGTGTTTGTATACCTAAGGAACCTGTTTACTCTGGACACTGGAGCCATAAGCAGGCTGTACGCTTTTAATCAGGGAGAACAAAAATGATGAAATACGTAATGAACATATTATTTATAAAAGTAGAGGCTTTGTTTGTTTTCTGTTTCAAAATTTTAAAGTTTCAGGTTTGGTATATACATATCTACAGCAAACTGGTTTTTCAAACCTCACAGTCACTTGTCTTAGTTATGTTGGGTGAACTGATCTGTTGGAAGAGGTGTCTCTGTGTGTAAATAGACTGCAGCATGTCTCCATCTCGGTTACAACTGGCCATTCAAGAGCAGTATTAATTACTGAACTCCTGAGCACATGACCAGTACATTCAAATTCATTTTGATAGCAGCAGAATAGAGGGCTTGTTTAGAAGGAGCTGCAACCAGAAGCAATGGAATGGGAAGGAGAAAATGAGTATTTCAAACCGAAGTACCTTCAGTTTAAAAGTTATAACTGGTTAAAGGAATAATTATGGAAGATGTAGAATCTGGTTCCTGAAAACATACAAAACTTTGTGGAGCTGATGTGTTTACAATGGAATTAGCTCACCCTGAATGCTGAGCCACCTTTGGACTGGCTAACCTGGGTGTTGCTAGTGGTGTAGTGGCAGTAGTATGCAGCTGCTTAGGGGCTGAAGGGAAAACCAGTAAGTATTTGAAAATGAACTGCACTGTGTTGTGCGCTGTAAGAAAAAGGCTGCATTGTTTAGCTTAGCTTAACCTTAGCTGAAACCCGGTTAAACTGTTGCAGTGGGGATTGTAGTGTGGGTATATTCTATTTACCGGAGAGACTTTTGCTTCTGAGAATCTGTCAGGTGATGTCATAGATCTCATTCGTTTTTACACTTCATTTGATGAGTTATATGCCTTGTTACAAATAAATTTTATACCAAGCAACCTGAATATTTGGTTTAAGATAACCCAGTGAGGTTATTTAGTACAGATTGTGTGTGTTTGACAAAGCTTCTTGCCACTGTGCGTTTCTTACATTGTCTTATTTAATGTTCTTGGTGATAATACAACCTCTGCCTTTTCTCCACCGCTTCCCCTGTGTTTGCTTTTAATATGCAATTGTCCAGTTAGGCCTTGGAATGTTAACAGAACCCCTATTTTACTACTGAGTGTGCTACTTCCCTTTAGGAAGAAATGCATAACTGTATTTGGAGGGTAAAGGTAAATTATTTCAAGCAAAACAAGTTGAATATTTACAAATTTCTGAGATAAAGTCTGAAGTAATTGTATTGCACCACTGATAATTATCTCTTTACTCTCTTGGGAGTTGGAAGAGGGGAAGGTGTTGGAAAGAGCGGAAAATACAATTTCTGCTTCCTGTGTAATGTTCAACTAATTTTTAAAGTATCAGTGTGCGCTATGCGTTTATCTCTCGAAGGTGAAATGTACAGGTGACAGCAAATGTAAAGTTCTCCTGTGTTTACAGTAAAATGATGATTGAGAGTTACAAAACTATCTTTTCTGCAACTGCAAAGGAAGAGGAGGAGTGTGATTTTTGATAACACATTACAAGGAGGTGAGATTCCATAATAGAAATGGACAGTGTGGTTGAGATTTGCCAAGGTAATGAAGGAATGTAGATTCAGAAATCCTTCAGAAAAGTGAACAGGAACTAAATGAATAGGTGACACTTGATGCAATGAGGACACAACTTTAAGTTGTTGTGGAATGAAATGTATCTTTAAAGCCAAAAAGAAGTACAGTAATTAATGTATTCTATACAACATTATTTTAATCTTGTGATGGACATACAAAACAGAGGTAAAGCCTAAATTACAGTGTTAAATCCCAGGGCTTTGAGTTTTTGACTGGTTTTAAAAAGTAAAACCAAAAGCAACACAAATCTTTCATAGAGTTATTTTAGAAATAAAGTGAATATCTGGAAAGGTTAGCTGTGTCTATATAAAAATGCCATTGAGAAAAAATCCCAAGGCAAATTCCAATCCATTCCAACACATGAACTTGTAATATTTCTGGGGAAATATTGCCTTCTCTGCTGGGGAAGGTGGAGTATGGTGGGAGGGATGTCTTCAACACTTTCTTTTCCCTTTCAATGGGAAAAATAGTTGCTCTGCCTGTTTTAAAGATCTCGGACCATTCATTTACTGACTGAGGTGAGTGCTACTGATATTGAGGTAGCTTGCTACAGCAAATGAATAAAACTGAACAAGGAAAGGTTTCATCTTTGGAAAGAGAAGAAACAACCTCAGTAATGCAAGGCTACGGAGTATAAAGGCAAGAGTATAAATACTCTTGTGTTTAATGATTAAGAATGGACATTAGTCTTCTGATTAACTTGGTCATTTGTTTGCTGTAAATATGTACAGGATATGGAAGAAGGAACCAGGGCAGTGTGTGATGCATTTTCTACATGTTGCACTGTATTTGCATTTGTTTACTTAAGAAAAGGCAAGTTAGATTTGTTCTTATGTAAATAAAATATCTATATTTTCGTTCTTAAAAAACATATTTATTTACTTAGGTCTGCAGAAGTTGCATCAAGATACACTGTTTTTTTTTCCTTTGGAGATTATTAGATACACAGGACATTTGTCAGTCAATTTTATGTGATACAGAATTGTCCAGCTGAAACTAGTTTTGGCTTATCAAAAAATGGTAAGTTTGCATGTCTACATCTAGTCAGCTTTACTTTCAGAGTCTGTAAAATTTGTGGATTTGGACCTTCGCTAAGATCTTGACTATGTGCAGCTGGTGCCGACTGGGATGAAGAACATGTGTCCATTGTATCAGGTTGATTGAACACAAGTGCCAGTTCCATTACCTGTAATTTTGGATACATTGCTGAAATTTTCCTGATTAATACAGACTTTTTATTTAGCCCCATGAAAGCATGTGATGTTCGTCTGTTTGTGCTGGGTGATTTGCATAATCCCATATGGTATGTTAATGGAGGACTGTGCTCCTGTATCTCTCAAGTATTTTAAGAATGGATTAAGAACTGACCCTATTTGCCTACCCCAGCCAGTACTGGCTGGTGGTATTGCACCATTACATGTTTTCTGGTGCCTTCCCCTCCTGCTTTTTCATACTCTCATCTCCCAGGCAGTTCCTGACAGCTGTGCTCATCTATCTCAACTTTGATTTCAGGTTCTATCACCCCTTTCCGAGCTCAGATTTGACAGCCCTCCTACCCTACCCCATCCCTCAGGTGAAGTCAACTTCATGCCTCAAATGCATGAAAGGAAAGGTGCTCCCCTTTTAGGTCATCTAAGTACACAGATAGTTCAGGCCACGTAAATTCAAGGTAGGAACAGACAGAGAATGTGGCCTCTAATAACATGAGTGTCAGAGTATAGAGGACTGAAAGTTTACGCAGGCAGCAGAGCTTGAGGTCTTCTGAGAGCTTGGAATGTTGGCTGAAATGTTTATGACACTGTTTGAGGTTAAAGACTGAGTAGGTCTTAAGTCAGAAAAAGCTAAGAGAATATGAGCATACTTTGTTGAAATATGTTTTATGTGACTGTCTGGTGCAGTTTGTGCAGCATGAAGCTTTGAGATTGCTCCACACAGTACAAAGTGATTTTGCTTGTGCATATGGCTAATGCTGAATATTTTGCTTTGGGAATAATTCTTAACATATGCAGTCCTTGAAGTATTGGAGCATAGTAAAGCCTGTTTTAAAAACTGTTAATCTGTTTTTACTTGCAGTTGTGCAGTCTTTTGTATTACAACTTTTTAAGTACCTATTCAGATTTCTTGTGGAAACTTATTTGTTTACAATTCTTTGCATTTCTAGTGAAGTTGTGGAGGATTTTCCAAGTAGTGATGGTTTTTGTACATTAAAGGTATGAATGTATTAAAAAGACAAAACAAAGCCTCTCCCTCTTTCATCAGTCCTTGGATTACATACTTGCATCCAGTCAAAGCAGGTGAAGTGTAGAGAAGTCACAAGCTTTGGTAAAAGAGATGTGCCAGAGCAACAGATTGTCAGAGAGAATCAGGCTGAATCTACTACTCAGAATTTCCTCCCAGCCTTTTCTTCCTTTTGGAAGTGTCGTTACTCTGGGGAACCAAGTAGGCTATTTTCCAGTGCTGTTGGATCCTTAGGGATCTGGGTAACTTTGCTGTAGAGAACTGTGTCCTTTGCCTTGGACAGAATTCAGGGCCGGGGAGGCCGTGCCTGCAGTATGCTCTGCCTGACAAGAAGGGACTTTGTTATCGCTCCACACAAAGGACAAGCTGGAAGTTGAGTAGATGTTTTCACTGTATTCGCTCAGCTCTGTTGAACCTCTGACATTTGTCCCAAGGTTCAGGTTTTGGTGAGCTATTCAGTGCCTTTGGGACTGATGGCAAACACAAAACTTAGCAGTGCCACTAAGCCAAAACTTAGTAGAGATGTGGTCAGAAGCACAACATACCTGCAAAATTGTAACAGGCAGCAAGTACTTGAGCTTCAGCTAATGCAGGAAATACACCTCGTTTCCAGCTTAGAGGAAGAAACATGACTTTGTTTTCTACTTTCTGAAGGACAGTTCAGGGTTCTAGTCAGCCAGGATGGTTGATGGTAGCAAAATACCTAGTGTCTTAAGCTTTTCATCTCTGAAATGCTTTGCTCGCACTTTTTAGATGGTGTAGTGGCTATGTCATATCTCCTTCAGTCACTTCTCTCATTCTTGTTTCTGGTCTAATAGATTGGTGGTTTTTTTTTTTGTTTGTTTGGTTTTGTTTTTGTTTTGTTTTGGTTTTGTTTTGTTTTTGTTTTGTTTGTTTGTTTTGTTTTTGTGTTTTGTTTGTTTGTTTGTTTTTTTGTTTGTTTGTTTTGTTTTGTTTGTTTGTTTGTTTTTTCTTGGTGTTGTCAGAGCAGGGCAGTAGGGTAGAGAAAGGAAACAGAAATGTTTTAAATGTATTGTTTTCTCCTCGGGAGAACTAACGTGGTGGCTTTCCTGTATGGGTTGGTGATGTTGCCTCTGTTAGTAGGAACGATTTGTTCCTGGCTGTCTTGTGACAAGGGAGAAAAATACCTATTGTTTCCTGGCAGGCCCGGGAGTGGAGTTTGACAGGAGTGGCTGTAACAAACAAAAAAGCAGTTGGTGTTAATGCCCACACATTTACAGGTTGTAATTTTAAATTAAATTAAAAAAAAACCCAACCTGTGGCTGTTGTTGATTGAGTTACCTCTGTAGATTCAAATTGTTACTTAGCCTACTTGCAGCTTACTCTGTAAAAGTTGTTGCCTCATGTAGATGGCTGATGTTCTGTTTGTTTAAATTTATCTATATGTTTTCTTAACTGTGGCTGTGAGATAGGCCAGCTCTATGCTCCTGTCAGTCTGATGCTGTAGAAAAAATTCTAGAGTAAAACCATACATTTTTCTACACTTTTTTTTTTAAAGTGTTCAGTGTAAAATAAAAGCCCCAAGCAAACAACAAAAAAACCCCACTGAAATTCCATTTTGCCCTAACAGCTTTTTATATGTAGGCAGTTATGAAAATGCATAATTGGTCAGTTAAAATTTTTGATCAGTGTAGCTAAAGAGAGCATCTGCAAGCTTTGAATAGCAAGCATATGCTTAATGCTCTAAAAGATATTATTAAAAGATCAGATGGTAAATTTTCACTGACTTTTTACTAGTCTTCAGTGAAAACAAATTATTAGACAACTCCAACAATATCAGATTTCTACTACAAGAGTAAGTAACATTTTCCTGCAATGGTTCCATTGCAAATGTTGCACCTGTTACACAGTTTTCTGTTCAGTGCGTATGAACTCCCTGTTTAGAAAAACTTGATCTACCCAGGGAAAAACAATCTGGGGAGAAAGCAATCCAAACAAGTGTTAAAAAATATTTTTCATTTTAAATTTTCACTGAAGTATGTGTAGATTTTGTACTGAAATGGAGATGCTTCTGAATTCTCATAGCATGAGGAGAATTTTAAATCCTCATGTTAGAGAGCATCAGTAATGCAATGACACGTTCTGTATAAACAAAGTTGCAAATTCCAATTGATTTCTGGCAAGCCACAATTTTTCCTGCATTTTAACAGAAAGATTCCTTTGACTTACTGTGTACATCAGAGGGAAACACATTGTACCGTCTCATTCATGGTTCAGTAAAGGTAGAAGGGGTATGTGTATTTAAACAGCTGGTTGCAAACAAACAAACAAAAGTGTGATTGCAAAACATTTGGTTAAGATATTCTCAGTTTAATGGCTTCATATCTGGCTGTGGAAAACAGTCTTTTCAGTACACTGGAAACTCTTGACAGACGTTTGTGTGTGTTGCTTTGTTTTGTTTTGGGTTGTGTTTTGTTGTATGTTGTTTGTTTGCTTGTGGTTTTTTGGGTTTGGTTTGGGTTTTTTTGAGAAAACTTACTGCTCTGTTTGATGTGTCATTGTCCTTGTAAAAGTTACTTGATGAAAGGATGACGAAGCTGATGATTGTTCTCTGTTTGTAGGTTGCCAAACAGCAATGTCACAGAACTGACCACCTTCATCACAGTAAGTAAGCTGTAGCAATAAGCATTCTGATGATTTTCTAAGCAGCAGGGAAAGGGAAGATGTTATGTACTGTATGGAGTAGTGCTAAATTCTACATCTAGGTCCTGATTTCAGCAAGACCTTTAGCTAAGATTTTAGCTAAGCCTTTTAGATTCTTAGCCCACGTGTGCTTCTGTGACTTCAGGCTTAACTACTGAGTAGGTCTATAGTCTCCACAATAACACTGTGACCATTCTTTCTGGATTTCTTTGTATATAGTCTTGAAATATAAATATGATACATTGAACATTTTTAGTACACCTTCAGTAGTTTTGATGTCTGATGTTACTTAGTTTAGGGAATATTTAAAATGTGAGATTGTGATGAGATCTAGTGGCTATGAAAAGTGTTTTGTAAAGTCAGGGAATGTGTACCATTTTGCTACATGATGAGTATGAATTGTTTTATTGATAGTTTACTAGACTATTATGAATGAAGAGTTTTGCATTCATATGAGTTTGCCTTTTTTTTTTCTTTTTCAGGGCAGCTAAATAAAAAGTGTTTGTGTCTTACGTCAGTACTTTGCTTTAGAAAAATTAACAGTGCAAACGAAAACAGATAAGAGATGTCAACAGAAAGCCTGACTGGCTTTGCTTAGCTTGCAGATGCAACTTTCAGGCATACTTTTTAACTTTTATTGTACTTGCTGACTATCAGGTACATAAAGAGAGGAAAATCTGAAATAGGTTTGAAGTGGTTTTTCAAGTTTATTATTTTGGTGCTCCTCATATTAACCATCAATTCCTCATACACTTCTGATAATATACTCTGAAAATAACAAAGAACACACTTAAATTTGTAAAGACTTAAGTTTATGCCCAGTAATGAGATATGTTGGTTAACGAGAGCCCTGTTTAGATCCCAGACATGATATCGTGTGATACAGTGGAGTCTTATGTTTCAGGAGCGACCTTTATACCTTCATCCCAGAGTTAACTTTACAATCGGTAAAGATAAAATTTTAAACTAATAGACTACATTTGATGTGTTTGTATTTTGTAATAGCAAGACAGTTTTAGAAAACAAAAGAAAAAACCCCACTGCTGACACAACTTCTGTAAGAGTTAGCTTGAATTGTTTTAATGCTGCTACTGCAAACCAGATTTAATAATGGTTATTTGCTGAAAGGGTTAAAGAGCAGATTTTGACTATGTATTGTCAATCCATGATTAGCATCTGTTAGGAGGAATAAGTGGTTTATTAAGCTTTACTGTACAGATGGCAACTGGAGGATCTCAGTTGTAAATAGAATATTCAGTAGTATCACTGTATTGTTGAGACCAGCTGGTTTTATCTTTGCAGTAGCTGTGATCTGTTTTCACAGAGAAGTGTTGGTTTTGGTTACTTCAAAATTTTAAAAGTTCCAATATCTTTCAAAGTACATATGATTAGATAAGAGTTTTCACTTTGCTTTGACATTCTTATAAGAAGGAAGTGTTCTTAGGATTTAAATACAAAGCTTTGTCCACTTATGGGAAATGAGAAATAATTTTTCTAATTAAATTTCAGAGTCTGAAGATACAGTAGTTTTGTAATTTAGATATTTAGGTTAAGAAGACATCTCTAGTCATCTGTTGAAAAGATAATTTTCCATATGTAAGTTGATGCAATCTGATCTTTTGAATCTGAGTCTTTAGGGACTTTTCTGTTGGTAGCTGATCTGAGTATTGTGTTCCTGTTTCAACTAGAAAGGTTCTTTTAGTAGAACATTGGCAATTCACCATAGGGAAGCTCCAAAACGTGTGCTCTTGGGAAGGGTTACAAGTTCAAGTGTATTGTACAAGCTTGATTATTTTTTTTTTTTAATTTGTGCTTACCAAATTCATAGTGTTATTGTGAATTATTTGATGTTTGATTATATTCTTAAAGTCTTAGAAATCCTTAGACAAAACTAAATTTGCTGTATGTCATTTCTTATTTTAAGGTAAGTAGCAAATTTTGTGGCAATAAGGAAAATTTGAAATGGTAGAATCAAAAGAGTCAAAACTAAGAAGCCAACTGTGATCCTTAATTAAATAAACAACAAGGGTTATTTTTAGCTTGACAACTAGAAGAGCTTAGATGTGTGTTTTGTGAGCAACTGATGCGAAAACAGAACAGCTTGGTAACTGGGAGCAGCATACTGACCAGCACTTCTCTGCAACCCTGTGCAAAAGGTGCCAGGCCAAGCTCTGTTCTTCTGTTGCTTGTAGCATTGGTAGTCCATAAACCAATTACTAATTAATCTAAACAGGTGGCGAATAAGGAAAGAAAATATTTTTTTTTCATAATTTTTTGCCTAGGAGGACAGGCTGGGCGAAGTGGCAGAAAACCCCTTGGGATTTGGGTAGGCAGCAATCTGAGCATGAGTCAGCAGTGCAGTCTGGCAGTAAAACAGGCCAAGTGTATTGGGTGTATTAGCCACAGTGTAGGCTGATCCCCACTGCCCCCTCTGTCTGTATCCCAGAGTGTTGTATCCCAGTTTTGAGGCCCTCAGAACAAGAAAGATGGTGACATACTTTAGTGAGTACAGTAGTTGGCTACCACGTTGAATAGGGAAGAGGAATGCTTGACGTAATACAGTTCTGTGAGAGAATTGGAATCGCTCAGCCTAAAACATGTTAGAGAGAAGTCAGATTCTTCTTGGAAGTGTACAATGGAAAGAGACAAAAGACACAAATTATCCCAATGGACAATTTGATTGGCTACAAGGAAAAAATTCCTCAGAATGGAAGTTGTCAAACTTCATGAACTGGCCCCGTGTGCTGGCAGCACAGCAGCCACTGGCCCCTTGGGCTGCACCGCCAGCAGCGTGGGCAGCAGGGGAGGGGGGATCCTGCCCCTCTGCTCCCAGGGCTCCTCAGCACAGCAGAGACAGGGGAGGAGCCCCAGCAATGCTGGGAGGGCTGGAACCCCTCTGCTGGGAGCCAGGCTGGGAGAGCTGGGGGGGCTCAGCCTGCAGAGGAGAAGGCTCCAGCTGGGGAGACCTTCTGGGGGCCTTTCAATATGTACAGGGGATCGTAAGATAGACAGAGAGTGACTTTTTACCAGGGCCTGTAGTGACAGGAACAGGGGAAGTGGTTTTAAACTGAGAGGGCAGGTTTAGTTTGGATATAAAGAAGAAAGGGTGTTGGACTAGGTGATTTTTTGAAGATCCCTTACAAACCAAACCAGTCTGTGGTTCTGTGAAACATTGAAATGGGCACTCGGAGAGCCTGGGAAATTGTTGTCTAGTTTACTGGTCAGGGCTCTGAGCAACTTGATGTAACTTTGAAGTTAACCATGCTTTGCGTAGTATATGGGACCAGATGACCACTAGAAGATCCTTCCAATCTAAACCACTTTATGATTTTATCTTAACTAGAAAGTTCTTAATGATTTCTTCTCTTCCCTCTTGTCTCTTTCTTCCTAGGCTTTTTGAAGGAGTAAGGTGGAGTTAGAGGCAACAGCATCAAGGATTAGTTGAATCAAATCAGTGCTTCATAGCAGGGACTATGTGGTGAAAGACAGCTGCCTTTCTGTAAGACTGAGAGGTACTGGATTTCTGACAGTGATTGACTCTTGGTTTTTTCCACTGCGCTTCCACACCCTCTGTGAGATCTTTTCTTAAGGTAGTGCTGTCTTCCAGATCAGGCCATGCCTGAACACTTTATCTTGGTCACCTCCCTTGCTCTGCTGCATTGTACTACATCTTCTCAAAGATGTGTTCCTTGGCTTTTCTCTCGGGCCTGGTCTTCCTCAGTTTGGGAACACTTGTCCTGAATCTGGATGCTGCACAGTGCCCTTCTTCAGGCTTTACTCTTAATTGCAAAAAGTGGTGAATGCTGAAGTGCTGGTCTGTATTTGAGCTGAATGACAAGAATGTTGACTTGAATATTTGACAAGAATGTTGACTTGAGACAAGAATGTTTCAAGCAGCTGCACCCTTATATTCTGTCGTTTGCTAGCCCACTTAAACACCACTAAAGACCCAAAGTGATTAGCTTGTGATAATGAGGAGACAAGTAAGGGTAGTTGAATTGCAGATGAGATAAAAAATGACCAAAATATGTACTGATAGCAGGTGGTAAATTGAACAGGTTTGGTTGGGTATTTTTGTTCTATTGTTTGTGATATGACAGTGTAAGATGAATTCCTGTAAGTCATAAAAGAAACACGTTGGGTATGTATCAGCATATATCTGATCCGGCCT
Source organism: Chloroceryle amazona (assembly GCA_027560015.1). NCBI lineage: Eukaryota > Metazoa > Chordata > Aves > Coraciiformes > Cerylidae > Chloroceryle > Chloroceryle amazona. Next base: position 33,218 of record JANHFX010005550.1, read on the forward strand.
TTTGTAAGGCAAGCATAAAAGTAATGCTTGAACTACTTCAACCTTATGCTGCAGTCTACCCAAGCCATAGTGTGATGTAGCCACAGAAATTCCAAAGGGCTGCATATTTTGGGGGTTGAATAGACTTTTTATTTCATATGGATTTAAGAATGTATTCTTGGTTTTAAGCTAAGCAGTCTTGAGTGTTTACATACATATTTTTAATACAAAATTGCTACTCCTGTCTTCCAGTTTCACTGTAAAATCAATCTGCAAGTTTGCATGTTTAAAATTACTCCAGAGTACCAAGATCCACCTGAATTTCAAGACTCCAAAAGTTGCTAGCAAGGAATACATTCTTTAAAGTCATGTTGTGATGATTGACTGTATGTTCTCACACTTGATGGAGAGCATGTGTGTGTATACGTGAATACATACATAGATTGGTAAAACCATTCTATATGATCCATTTTATCTGAGGACCTAGTTCTTTAGGTATTCATTTAGTAAGCAAGATTGTAGTTTCTCTTTTGTCCCAGTTCTAGCTGGAATTATTTATTTAAAAATATGGTTGTTATGCATCAAGAGATGCAGAGCTGAGTGTAATTTTGTTGGTTTCAATGAAGCTGTGATAGTTTATTCTGCACAGTGATCTGTAGGAAAAATCTTACCAGACATGTTTTGTTTACTTGGAATAGGAAAAATGAATAGAGATTGTGTTCATGTACATTATGTAAATACAAATTTTTAAATTATCAAATGTTTTCTAACTGGTTTTACATGTTTTGTCAATATTTAAAAACTTTTCTACCTAGGTGTTCCAAAGGTGATTTATTTAAGACAAGCACAGCAATGAAAAGGATGTAGAATTTGGAGTTAATATTCTTGCACAGTTCAGCTAAGTAAAGAAACAGTATGTTAGAGCACAGCTTAAATGCCTATCAGCTGAATAACACACGGGCTTAGAGCTTGTAGAGGGGTTATATGTATCATCTCTTTTAGATGTATTGCAGAGGTGATGTCAAGGTGAAAGCAGACTTGCAGAATGGTTGGAAATCATTGATATTCTGACTCTGAGGCTGTAAATGGCTCTGTGGCAGATGGAGTCTTTGTCAAGGAAGAAAAATGGCAGCTCTGGAACATCATAGATGTTTTTGCTTAGCAGCTCAGCACATAGACTGTGACCTTCTAGTGTTCAGGAGTTCCTCCTGTGCTTTAATAAATTGTACTCCACTTTTATTCCCTAAAAGTAGCTATACAGTAGTCATCATATTTCGGTACAATTTGAGATACTTCATTATGAAAAAACGTAAGTATGTTTCATTGCCAGATTTCTTAAAAGTAAGCTTTGAAGGATGCTTGTGATTTCTGCTTGAAGTGCTAGAAATAGCTTTTAACTAAGCATTGTGTGTTACTGGAAATAAGGGAGGGTGTGTGTTTGTGTGCTTAGATATGATGACTTGCACAGCACTAAAACTGTGTGTGGGAACTGATAATTCTCTGGAATACAGTTTTAAACCAAAACAAAACCCACTGTAAACTGAACAGTGTTCATTTTTAGAATATGCTTGCAATGTGGGCATCTATACCCGTGTTTTATTCCAGCAAGACACAGAATTTTAGACTATATATTGAAGCAGCTGTTACGGGCTAGTTCAGAGAGGATATATATAGGTGATAAATTCAGTCTTATTTCTGAGTTCATGTTTTTTCTTTATTGGTAAAAATTAAGCTATCTTTTAGCACCTGGCAATATCTCATTTGTGTACTGTTGATATGGTTTCATCTGTTTTCTTCTATGAGATTGAGTCTTTATTTGTAGAATGAGGTTCTTTAATCTGTAAAGTAACTGGGTTTTATATTTTCGTTCCTATCAATGTAATTTGCGCCAAGGTGTGTAAGCTCTGAAGGTTGATGTTCCATACTGAAGACATACGTGTGATTGCCTACTGTCAAGTAATGCACCAGAATCACATATTTAATATGTACAGTAGATTTAGATATCTTAGAGTCTTTCTCATTGAATTGTTTGACTCAAGACTATATCCTGTAACAGTTCTCTGTATTTTTAGGTTCCATGTACAGTAGTTTGATCCCTAATAAAACCATTGATATCAGTTGTTGTAGTATATGGCTTCAAGAGCCTATAACATCTTGTAGAAGATGCTCAATTGGACAGTTGACCTATATTGCAGGGTAATAAGTCATTGTTAAAAGTACAAATATTTCACAACTATCACCTGCCAGACATACTCTTCAGCCTACTTGACAATTGTTAGAATTATAGAAAGCAATCACTGTTCATCACAGAAGAAAATGACCCAGCACTTTCAAGGGTCAAGGTTGTTGCATTAGAGCCTCTCTCTTTCAAACCATGGAGGTGGTAAAGTCTTTGATTTTAAAGTTGAGCCCACTATAATTAACTGTGCCTCTATCTATTCAGTTCAGTCATTTTGAGATGTAACGTGGATGGCTTATTTGCAAAAGGACAAATGCTTTGTAATTGAAAGAGAAGCATTTTTGATAGAGTGTGATTGAAAATAGCCTTCATGCATCTTTTCATTAGGACATCGTAATGCACGAATGTAAGACAGCTTCCTATGACATATGCTGGGATGTTTATATCATTGTGTTGCCGCACGTCTTTTAAAAGTGAAAGAAATGGAAGGGAATATAAGGCCATGTGTGTTATGCTTTCAGCTTTCAAAGGTCTCGCTGGCCTAAGTTCTTGTTAACTTAAAAAGGAGGATTTGGAGCACATAGGAAGAGACTTTATGGAATTTTTTATGCTTTCAATTGCTTACGTAGTTCATTACACCCAGTATCTTGATAGTATTTTTCTGGGGTTGTATAGCGACGATTTGATAGGACTGACTCCAGGGAAGGTTAAGTCCATTTTCAGACATCTCATTATTATTCCCCTTTATTTTTTGCAGTTCTCTTGTGCCTCCCATTTCTTTGGTGCTGTGATGGTCGTTTTAAGTATAGAATGACTGAATGATTTTCTTATGCCCTCAAGATAAAATGAGAAAATAAATGACAAGTTACTTTCATTTATTCCAAAGGAGTTATGTATGCCATTTTGGTGTACTAAAAGTAACTAATTGTCAGTTTGTCTTCATGGAATTAGGGTTTTGTGATGTTAGCAGAAAAAGAGAGGAGGAAACCCAAGGGAATGAACCTCCTAGAGAAACAAAAAGCCCAGCACTACCAAACCAACCAGCAAATACGTATTTTCTACTCTTTTGTATTAGGTTTTAGTATGACTTTGGAGCATATAGACAATAATACTAACGTGATAGTGGCATTCTAGTAATGATACCTTATTTGTATTATTTCAATTAAAAAACTCTGTAAATTGAAAACAGTGGCAATTTTTAGTGGGCAGTATTACAGGTTTAATAGTTTTGATACTCTTAGAGCTAGAGATGTGAATAGGTTGCTTTTTATCTATGAAGTGCAAGACAGCATATAATCCAAAAAAACAAAATATGCTATTAGCATAATAGGAGAAAAATGTCTTTTAAAGTATTTTTGTAATGTTCTAATTTTTATGGCCAGCTCTGAGCAGTAGGATAAATAATTACATTGAGTACCCATCTCTCTTTCAATATAGTGTTTTGAATAATTGATATGTATACTGCAGGCTTATACATAATGTTACTGAACTTGCTCAATTGTTTTACTTGGTTTCATGATGATTTTGCATGTTCATGCAAAGCAATTACACGTTTATTTGTGTAATGGTTCTAAATTCAGTTCCTATTTAATAATTAGGTAAATACAGAGGAGATGTTAAAAAGTGTATTGTTCTTGTATGAACTGGTGTGCAAATTTAGCTGTGAAAGTATAGTCTGTTCCAAGTGATACCAATTTTTTATTAGATATTCCTGCTATTTTACAGAGAAATAAACCTCCTTTGTCTCCTTAGCACCCATTGATTTTTCTTCCAAGGCTAAGTTAACAAGGCTGATAGAACCTGTGCAATTAGAATCTACATTTAGCAGTAGGTAGAGAAATAAATTTTAGAAAAGAAAAAGTGTTGTAAGTACAGTGTATGTGCAAAATATTTTGCAATATTGTTGTAGTAAAACCAGGAGGAGGAAAAGATACTAAAAGGTCGAGGAAAAATGAGAGAAAGAACAAACGATGCAAAAAGCAAATGACACAGAGGTCTTGGTTTAATACATATGTATTCCAGGTTGATGGCTGATTTCATTAGCAAATCTCATTGTTATGCAATGTCTGTTCTTCTGCAGCAAAATGAATATTGTATTCTCGGAAGGTCTGCGAGTGTGTGTATGTGTATTCTATGATGATAGATAAAGAATGCGTATTTGTAGTTGTTCTAACCTCTGAAAACTAGAAAATCTTTGTATTTTCAAAATAATTTTGTACTTCAATTCTCCAATAAAATGGGAAATTAATGGATATTTTTATGGAAAATAACACTTCAACCCTACTCTGTGCACTTCATTACCATGTTTTCTACCAATGTGGTCCCATCCCCAAAAATTTCAGTTTGGCTAGAGGACATTGAATACTGAATTTACCGTATCAAAAAAAACCCAACCAAACCTGTAAGAATATTGTTTTCTGTCATGCTTTTTATAGGACTAGAACATTGAAAAGGATATCTCAGTCTCAAATCTCATCAAAGCGGAATTGTTCTTTATATTTTACTTGAATATACTGAAAATACTGAAAAATCGTTTATTCTAACATACGTCAACCTTATCATGAAATTACATGTTTTGGTACATAGGACAATGGTTTCCTTAACATATCAGTATGCATTAGTTTCTTTTGTTTCCATGTTGCTAGTTAAAACTATGGATTCTGTAAGATTAACACATTTTGATTAAAAACAATATTCAAAATGAGAAGGGACATAGCAGAAGGCTTTGATGCAGGAAACTTAAAATTCACTAACATTATTTAATTCAGGTATTTTTCTATGCTTTCAGAATTTATTCCATATCTAAACTTTGTGTGGATGAAATCTAGCAGCAAATGTACGAAATGCTACTAAGTAAATGATAATTTGGGATTTTGAATAATTTTAGCATTAGTTCTAGATAATAAGCCAGCATGAAGAAAGCTTTTGGGCATTGTAGTAATGTAAGAACAAACTATTTTTCTGGGTTTTCAGGTGACTTTTACATGCCTTGAAGCAATTCTGTTCTTATTAGGGTTTTGTTAGAAGTGTGTTTAATAATAGTAGAAGATGGCTGGCTCGTTCTGAGTGATAGTTTTAGTAGCTACTGCGTTCATTCAAATTCCAGGTACTATTTTAAGGATCAAACTGATAAATGAAGTGTCCATGCATTTGGTAAATGATGCAAGGAGGACCAGAGGGCCTTTAAAATGAAGGTAAATCATGAGCAATATCACCGAGATATGCAACCACAATACGGAGGAGGTAGAACAAAGAGAAGATTGCTGCCTCTCTTTTCCCCTGAGAAAGGAAGCCTCTCACCCTTTGCTTTGGTAGGTCTATAACCAGTACGAGGAGGGAGATTATTTAACGTCAGCTGATGGGTTATAAAGATTGGTTGGTTTAGTTGGTTTTGGTGGTGAGAAAGTAATTGTGATGAGATAATCTGTCTCGTGCTGCATCTTAATATTTTCAAATACGGAGACTAATTTCTGCATCTGGTGTTCTGATGTGTAGCAGTGGAACCCAAAAATGTTGTCTGCGCAGTAGCATATGTGGGGAAAAACTGATGCTGAGGCTAGTGAATGTTGTCAGAATCCAAGTCACAGGGGTGGAACTAGGCCTTGCTTTGGTATGCGTGTGTGTGTCGGGGGCTCTCAGGAGGTGGAGATTTTTGGCACAGGCTGAGTATGAGCAGGAACGTTGGTGTGTTGTGTCCACACACCCCACCCCACCCCCCCATTTCTTCTA
>JANHFX010005550.1:39254-74000 GCA_027560015.1 Chloroceryle amazona
TGTCCACACACCCCACCCCACCCCCCCCTTTCTTCTAGGGTAAAAAGATGATTTATAACCTCTGCTATACTACCCCAGAAAGTTATTTCTCTTGACCCCTTTGCCCTTATTTGTCCGTGAAGCTAGTGTCAAAAGATTCCAACTAAAATCGCTAGAAGCGAAAGATATAAAAATATTGCATGTGAGTCTTGGAGAAATAAGTTTATTGATGGAATGCACTCCAGAGATGACTGCAGGGAGCTTGTACTCTCCAAAACCATTGCTGCAGGTTGCATTAACAGGTGATGCTGGATTTAGGTATTGTGTGCGTATCCACAAATGGGCATGATTTTAAGCACGTTTCTGCTGTGAAGTAATCTGTATTTTGCATCAAGGTATGATGCACAATATAGATCTCTGACTTTGTTGGCATTCACTAGAGGTTGCATAGAGATGACATGCTATTCTCAGGTGAGAAGAGACAACGTTCATGGCTTCACTGCTTTTGTATTTATCACGGGGTAAACTATGAAGTTTTAAATCAGAACCTTTTATTTGAATAGACCTACCTGAATGCTGCAGGTGGTTCTACATCAGCTCAAATCTCTCTTTTGATTGGTTGATAGTTGTTTTTTTTGGCACGGTGTTGAAATGATTCTTACACTCTGTGGTAGTACGATTCTTAGTGATCTGAAATTTCTTTGGCAGGAATCATAGCACACAAAGCTCTGCAAGGAGCTGCTGATATGTTTTTAACTTTTTTTTTTCTCTCCGTAAAGTTAAGTTTATTTTCTTATGGCCATAGATTTAATTCCCCATGGCAATGTTTGAAACCTCGATAAAAGAGCAGTTTGCTATTTTACTCATGGTTACTGTCCTTATTGGGAGTTAGGATTTGCTACCTAGAAACTGACAGAAACCTCCCAGAAAGACAGTAACTGGTCATTTGGTCACAACAGGTTGACGCAGTGCCATTTTATGAGGGCAGGTACTGGTGCTTATGTAAGAGGTAGCTGGAAGATCCTGTGTTTCAGTATCCTACTAGGCCTGTTTTATAGTTTTTTTTCTTGGAGCTGAGTTGTTGAGCACCAGTATTTTAGTAGCTTGCAGAATTTCTGTCTGGGAACATCAGTTGCCGGAGCATTATACGTGTTCTCTTGCTGACTGACGTGGAGGTGGCGTGTTATAGCTCAGTGTGCTTAGCTTCTCTGATGGTTGCACTGGTAGAAAACAAGTCCCTGTTTTGAATAGTTTGCTGAAGTGTTACTGGGCTAGGGTCTGATTCAACCTGGAATTCTAAAGTAAGTATGGAACTTGTGGTTGGCTGTTTCCAAGGTTGTATTTTGGTTGCCCTCTCCCTCATTGGTACCTAAATGCAAAACATCTGTTCCACAATAAATATTTTTTACATTATTAGCAATATGAATTACAATAATTTTAGAAAAATTATCGTTTATGAGCTAGTATTTGAACATGTAGAACTGTTGACGTGATGCAAGACTCAAATTCATCGTGGCTGTGTTTTAGCGTGCAGATCTCTGGGATTAAGAATAATTCCCAGATTGAGACTTTTCATCATGTTCTCCTAAATCTTGCTCTGAGAGCTTGTTTGCACATAGTACCAAATTTACCCTTAGTAAGAAGCAATATATATCGTATTTAAAACTATTTTAAGACTCCTGTGGAGAGTTCTGCTGGTACTCCTTGTCTTTGCAGAAGGCTTTTCTCGCTTGATGGTTTGGATTTTTGCAGTTTTCTTTACGAGCACTATGTATTGGTAGACAAGACTGCTTTTCTGCTTTTTCGTAAGATGAGTAATAGCAGAAAACTAGATGAATGAATTTCTGAAGTTTTGATGTGATTTTACCTAAGGGAATGAGTTATATGCAAGTGTTGAATAGGAAATTGTGGCTGTGCTAATGATACCTGTAACAAGCACGGCTTGCAAAAGTCCTGCTTTGAGTATTGTTTTGGTTGCAGAGTTCCCCCTTGTTTGTGTATCTTTTGCTTGGGAGGTTGTGATGCCAGAGTAACTCCGTCATTGGCACGAGCTGCATCTTCAGCGGCAGGTTGCTGACGCAGATACACCCTTTCGTATTTGCCAGTTTTCCATAGTGCGTGCTGTTTTTTTTTTTCCTCACAGCTTTCCTTTGTTCCGTTCTTGAGCTTAATGGGAGAAGGGGCAGCAGTGTATTGATAACACCGTGATTAGAAACTGTCTGTTCCTCCGTGTGTACGCTGGTGTATTCCCAAGGTTGTCTTGTTTCATGCTGCTGAGTTTCAAGAGGAGGAGAATGAATTGATTGATCCTTTCCGTGCCTCCACCTTTGCATATTTCCTCAAGATGATAAAGGATTATTTGCATACTAATGTGCTAAAGTTTAAGCCCATGTCCTGTTGTTTCAGGGCACTGGAACCATTTTGCTTGCATGAATCTGGTTTGTAATAAGTTGACTGAATTGATGTCTTAAAGAAATTCTGTCTTCTGTTAGTGGACCAAGTGTTTTACATTTTAGTCTATCTGCTTAGGAGCAGTGAGCTTTTTCTTCCGTTTGTCAAGGATTTCTTTTTGGTGGGGGTGGGTTGTTCTTTGTTAGTTTCTGTTCTTTTTTTTTTTTTTTTTCCCTTTTAATTTTCATAGCAGCCTGGGGCCCTCTTTAGTTCCACTGTGAAAATCTGATTTTTATACTGGAGCTTGCTGAAATTTTTTCAAAAGATTATAGGTATGAAACAGCTAGCTTTTCTCAGTGGATCACTGCCATGTGTCTAGTCCATACATGATTCTGTTTTTTTTTGAGGGAAAAAAGTGTTAAGCATGCTTTTAAAAAAAAAAAAAAGGTTTTTTTTCCTTTCAAAATTGTGTTCAGTAAGTTATTTTTTGTAATTTCAGAATATTGTTGTTAGATTTCTTTAATTGTGGGGGTTTTTTGAGATGGATGCTTAAACTCCAAACACACTGATGAGCTTCCCTCCCCTTTTCCCCCTGCCCACCCCCCCGTTTCAGGTTTTTCCAGGATTGAGTCAGGTTATCATTTCACAGCGCTTTCTCATACCAAAACAACTTTGTGAACAGTTTATTGTCAGCAGTTTATTCGGGGGTGTGTGTGTGCATGCACGTAAGCATCATTTAAAAGAAAAAAAAAATAAAAAAATTCAGGGTTTGGCTTAAAAAAAACCCCGCAGAAGTACAGCACTGATGACTGTGTAACATCGTGGAAAAAATTCCCTTCATGGTTCAGTTATTTTTACGTTTTTTGCTACCTGCTGTAATTAAAATGCAGCTGGATGTGTTTTCTCAGAGCTGCCCAGGGCTCCTGGGTGGCTTTTGGCCGGGTGAGCGGCGTGTCCACCGGAGATCCAGCTGCTCCGCCTGCCTTTCGGGTTGTTTACCAGGAAATCAAGATGTGTACACTGCAGGAAGTACTATTTGACCCTCTCCGACAGTATCTCATTACAATAATTGCTAATCTCTGAATAAGACAGCCATGTTTTGTGTGTAACACAGAGGGAGGTTGATTTTCGATGCTTCCTCATACACGGCTTGGTACGTGCCGCCTCGAATTTCCTTTTCGGGGCAGCTTTTGACAACAGACAGCTGCCGACCTCTGGGCTCCGCAAAGCTCGGGCACGATAGCATGTGTTCTTGCTTCTTGACTGAAGGGAAAAAAAACAACCGTCCAACACGAAAGCCACGGCTTGTTGTTCTGGAGTGCTGTCATTGCTCTGTAGCGACAGGATAATGGCTACTTCCTGATTAAACCCCTCTCCACAGTAAGCTCTTAATGTTCTCTCTGCTCTTCTCTAATGCCAAGTGTTCAGGGCTTTTCTTCGGTGCTTCCTTCCCTCTCCCCCTCCCTCCCTGCCTCGCTCTTCCCTGTCTTAACAGTTTGAAATGTTTATAGGTTAAGAAAGAATATCTGGAGTTGCAACTTTATTTCTTTTTTATATATCCTAGGAGAGACAACTACTGCTTTTTTGTACTGCCTATCTGATTGTAGTGATGAGCAAATAGATCTGATTTGCATGAGATGTAAGAAACACATAAGCCTATTTAGGTGATAGAGAACTAGTATTAACTTTATGAAAATTTCTGATGAATACTCATTGGACAAATACAGTGACAGACAGTGCGTGTGATTCATGAAGGAGCTGAAGTACTGGTATTTTATGGCTTATTTTTATCACCTGCAGAACTGTTTAGTGCCTAACAAACTTAGCTTTCAAATAAAGCAAAACAGCCTTTTTGTCAGTGTTCCTTATACGCTGTGCTGTTTGGAGATTGATCACAGTTGATGCGTTATTTGTGCTTCAAGCAATTTCTCAGGTCGTGCTGATGAGGACTGGGTGGGCGTGACAGCTATCGCTTGGTGCACAGGTCCAGCTTTATTTGGCTCCGGAGTCTTGTCTTAACAGATTTCATATTGTAAAATGATGGCTGCAGTGCATTTTTGGTTTTATTCTGCTCTGCTGAATGAATCTGATGGGTTTTTTCAAGGTTGGTCTTACCTTACACGAGTATAAATGGCATAGAATTTGCAGTAGCATTGTATGTACCATTGTAAACGTTACTGAAGGTCTGTACCAGGTAATGCCAATGCATGTTCTTGGTTATTTTGTGAAAGTTTAGTACAGTACTAACTCAAATTTTGCTGTTTCAATATAAATTCATGTTAAAATAACACTGTGCTCTTTGCACCAAAGACAACTTGTCTTTTTTTTTTTTTTGGTAAGATAGTTCAGAGTATGAAAAAAACCAAAACCAAACTGTAATGAATTCGTAAACAAAATAATTGCTGCAATTCAACATATACACTTCTACTATCATATCTTACTATGCAAGTAAAGCTATGTAGAATAGCATTTAGTCACAGGAGGTGTCCACTGTGTTGACAGGTACTGGAACTGAAAATGAAATCTGGAGAAAAATGTAGTCAATCAAGAAATCGATATTGTTGTAATAGTTAAAAGAATAGATATTTTCAAATCAAATAGCCTTTGTTACAGAACTTGGGAAGTAGACAGCATATACAAGAAATGTGTTCACATTACGGGAAAAATAAGGTGAGGAACAGAGACAGTGAGTGTTCCTCCAGCTTGGGGTCGAAGGAGCCGGTTGGTTTTTGTTGAAGATGCTTGATGTATTAGTTCACGAGTGGTTACATATAGAGAAAAGGGTGTGGACAGTAGGGTGGCTAGAGCATGTAGATACAGGTCTATTTTGAGGAGAACGAGGTAGGAAGAATGCCATGGGGAAGAAAAGAAGAGGGATTTCACCTGCATTAATTTGTCAAAGGGCTCCTTTTCTCAAGTGGTGGTTAAGACGTGGTATTTGGAAGCTGTTGATTTGCCCTCTTCTATCCCCAAAATCCTTAACCCATGTACTCTGAGGATTACTGAGGAATGAGTGCCAGACAACATTCTTGATGAAACTTTGACCTCCTCATGTTGAGAGCATTAGCTGCAAATTAAAGGTTTCATGGGATAACCTTAGGTTTCTTATGCACGCTGCCTCCTGTACAAGCCCCTTAACACTGGCTATTTAATTTGAAAGACTGATGACCCGGAGTGCTATTCTGTACTAATCCCTCTTACAAAACAAGATTCCATTATTTTTATTTATTTATTTTTAATAAAAAACTGAATTGATCCTGTTACTAGATAAAATTTTATATAATTTCTTGTTCTGAATGAGTTGCAGTAATGCTTAATAATGACAATGCCTTAGAAATGTCTTAATTTGGGTGCCAGCAAAACATGCATATTATCTTCAAGCCAGGCTTGTATCTCCCTCACTCTTTAGCTGGCTTCTTGTAGCCCAGTTAGGTTTTTCCAACATCCTGTTGTCCTGGTGTTTTAAAAAGGTTTCCCTTGCTCTTTTTTTTTTGTTTAATTGTTTTGTTTTGTTTTGTTTAAATACCCTGTCTCTATAGAGGCTGTTAAACTGAAAGCTCAGTGCCTCACAGCTGAACTTGTTGGCTCACAGCTTCTGTTTAGCTTACTTCACAAAACTGGATTCCTGTAAAACAGGAGGGACAGCCCTGATGGGTGCTGCTGGAGCGACTGGTTCATGGGCTGCCTTTTGGTTCACATCAGATGGGGAGGGGGAAGAGGTGGGGGGCAGCCCCAGTTGAGGGATACAGCTGCTCTTGCTGCACAGAGGAGGGCAGGTCCTTATCCAAGGTGAAGCCATAGGCCATCGCTGGGCACTTCTTGTTGCCATCCTCTTGAAGCCAATGCTGTGTGGCTTGAATTGGGCTACTCTGAGCCGTCCTTCTCCCCCACCCTGCAGAAGAGGTACAGTTTTGTCTGTTAATATGACCATGATGTACCAGCTCGTCTTTGTGGAGTGCCTTTCAATTTTAAAAGAATGGTTTAGGGGAGTATTCTGTATTGTGGTTAATCTTTAAACGAGTACCAAGCTTTGCCAAGTCAACAACACCCGGTAGGTCTAAAATGGACTCCTGTAATGCAACTGTGTAGGAAAACATAATGCGTAGCGTATGGCTGTGTTAAAAGCCTGAAATCTAGATACATATTCTGACACGTAGTTCTGTTTTTGTAGATGGAAATATGGATGGCTTATTATCTTCTTTCTCTCCAGTATGTTGAAATAAAAATGCAATCTATCAGGGTTTTTTTATGTCTAACCACTTCCGTCAAGTGTGTAAATGACATTGAGATGTCAGATTTGCATCTGCTTGGTTTTGTAAGAAGAATATTGTGAATGGAGTCTGCAAGGATAGTCTTCTGACATGGTAATAGCTGCCATTGCTTCTCTTGAGGCTTGGTTTTATCTTTTTATATCCTAAAAACCCCATAATTATTCATTCCGGTTACTCCATGAAGATGAACTTCAGTGGACTCTGGTTTTGTTTGGTTTTGGTTTGGTTTTTTTTGTGTGTTTTGTTTTGCCTAAATGTCTTGAATTTTTTCAAAGTTCATAAAACTGGAAAAAACAGTATTCCTAAGAAGGATACTTGGAAATGAGGGTGGATACCAGTGACAAAAGCTGACTTAAATTGGTGGCTAGTATAGCACAGAATGCTTCCTTCTAGAACTGGTTCTCAGTTTCCAAAGAACTACCCGAGTGGAACAATGTGAAAATGTGGAAACCAGTTACGAGTATCTCAGCATTGCTGCCTTAGTCTATTAGTGGGAACCACTGCATTCCTGCTAGATGAAACCACAAGGTGCTTTGAGAGTTCAAAACTGAGGGAATTAGCATTCCTCAATGATAAGTGTTGTAGCCAAGGTGCCAAAACTCAATGACATGAGAGGCTGATAGACTTATTCACTGCTGTATGAGCTAAAACTAGTCTTCTGGATGTACAGTTCAGATGTTTGGCATTTTCTCTTCTTGTTTAAATAAAAAACAATAGTAATGTTAGAATAATGAGACTGAAGTTTGGTGCTATTCTAAAACAAAATCAAGACCCAGTGGAAAGCCTGAGGCTGGTGTAGGTACATGTTAAAAACATTTGTTTCTCCTGAATGCTTTTATGCAACTGATGTAGTATCCAAGAACTCATTTTTCATCAGAGTCTACTGGTTGCTTTAGTTTTAGCACTTTATGAATTAGTAAGATTAAATGATTAGGATTAAAAAAAAAAATCTTAAGTAGTAGTTAATGCAAACTCTAGACCATTTATTATGAATGAGTTTGGTTGATATCCTTGCCCTTTCTTTCTCTTTATCACATAAATGACTGGGGCACTTAAAAGTATAATATTGATTCTTATTTCACTTATTGAATAGGGACTTGGGTGGAAAGAGCATTTCTCACCTGGTTCTCACAGAATAAAGTGTATTCAGGTTTTCTTCACTGAAGGGAAAATACTTCTCTCCAAGGAAAAATTAGGAGGTAGAGAGATCATCTGTTGATCAACTGTTTAGGTATGGAATCGCTGGAGGTTAAGGCAATTTCAGGACATTTTAGTGTCACAGGCACTGCAGTGAAATGACCCTATGTAAACGTTGTGGAACTTTTCTTGTTTTCAGTTGCTTTTGCCCTCTACACACGGATCATCATTACAGAACCTGTAATTCAATCCCTGGACACCTACGCTTCCAAGAGGTTCTAGCTGGTGGCTCTACAGAGATGAGATGGAAAAGCCAAATCCAGCTCTTCATATATGCAGAGCTTTCTAGCACTTGAATGATCCAGGGATTTCAGGCAGATTAGAAAAGGAAGTAGTGTCAAAAATTGGTCAGGTCGTAGTGAATTTTAAGATACAATGAGTTCAGTCAAAGGTACACATCTTAATCTAGTATTACAACCCTGCTAAACTGGCTTGCGTGGCTGTGGAAGAAGTTTTTGGTGCTTTTGCAGTTCAAACAATTGAGCTATTTTTTCACAGCCAGCCGGCCATACTCTATGGCAAGGAACACCTCGGGACCCTCTCTGGTGTTAACGGAACAAGACAGGGCATTTACTGCTAGTCAGTCTTCTTCTCTATATTCTTCATTCTTACTGGACTGTGGTGTTACTGGCTACTTGAAGTTGGAGGGAAAAGAGTAGCAGGGGAGTTCAGCCAGCTGTTTACACAGTTCAAGTACAAAAAGACCAATTAACGCAGTTCTTAGCATCAAGTCCCGAGTGTTCAGTCATGTGAGTCCCAGGAACTTTCCCAGCTAGAGTTGCCAGTACAGAATAGCTGTCTTTTACTATTAGGCTGTCTGATGCTTTTAAAGCGACGATGGTGAGAATTTGAGACAGATAGATAAAAAGTAATGCTCTTTATTTCACACTCCCGATTTTAGTGGATTTGTCTGTCACAAGGGTGTTCTGACACACTGCTTTTGCCTGCCTTCCTGTAAAGCCCAGTCAAAGCTGTTCTTTGGGTCGGTATTATTTCAACACTCGGGTTTTGTGAGAAGTGTATCGAAAGAGACTGTGCTGCTGTGCTTCCCTGGTCATTCCGGTACCTTAATCTCTCCAATGGCAGTGTTTTCCCTTCTTGGTAGGTGAGGAAGAGTATAATAATATAAATGTGCATTCAGACTTCTGTGACTTCTAAATGCATTTACTCACCCCTGTGAAATATCTATGTATACTGTGCATAACTAGTGCATATTTGCATGAAAATATTAGCTTGTTAGACACCAAGTAAAAAATTCAGATGCATAAAAATTGGTAAGCAAAATAATATGGAGTTATCAGTGGGTAGTTACATGTAGAAGTAATTGTTTTGGATATAACATGAAGTTACACATATGAACAGGGAAGATAACCGTGATTCTCAGGAAAAGAACCTGAAAAAGTGCAGTAGCTTAGCTTAGAGAGGTGAATAGGAGAATGGGGTGCAGATAACCACAGAAGTAGGTGCTGGTGCTTACTCTCCGTAACAGAATGCTAGGCTAGGTAGTGGCCAGATAACATATCACTGACTAGTCCTTTTTGTGTTAACGATGTTTGTAAACTGGGAGCCTGATGTTCAGAGTACTGGGAGCCCTAACACTGTTACATTTGTAAGCCTGGAGAGCAAAGGGTAATTCTTTTGAGTCCTTAAATCAGACAAGGTAAGTTTAGGCTAGACACTAGGAAAAAAATCTTCATGGAAAGAGTAGTGGGATACTGGAATAGGCTGCCTGGGAAGGTGGCTGAGTCGCCATCCCTGGATATGTTTAAGCATTGCTTGGATGTGGTGTTGGGGGATATGGTCTAGGGGAGAGCTTGTAGAGTAGGGTGAAGGGTGGGACACGATGATCCCATGGGTCTTTTCCAGCCTAGATGATTCTGTGTGACAGTTCTGTGCATGCCACCATGTCATGGAATGCATTGTAAGGGCCCCCTGCTCTCCCCCCAGTCCCAGTCACTTGACATTTCCTATAGGAAGCCGCCTTACAGAGGTAGTTATGCATTTGTTTCAGAGTTTTCTTGATTGTAAGCTGCAGTAAAACAGGTGTTTGGACAAAGTATTGCCAGCGAGGAAGTAATGCATTGTCTTTTTAGGTCAGTGTTAGAAGTTACCTGATCATCAGTTGACTGGATAAATTGGGCATAGATCTGTTGTGTAGTTCAAAATTAGAAGTAGAAGAATGTTTAGCATCTTACTTTTTAATATATGAAATGGAATACAAAAAGGGCTTTCGAGCATCTGAAATACTACAAATAATCTTTATACTTCCTCTTTATATTCTGATTATCATTGCAGCTATCGTTAGAAATGGAGCTTTTACTTGATAAAGCCAAATAGTAATTTCTGGGAAAAGCATCATAGAAAGTTGCACACTTGTAATTTATTTTCTGTGCTCCTTCAACACTTATGTACTGATTTTCAAACCACTATTAGCATAGGATTTCTAATGTGTGTTCCTGTTAGCTATTTCAGAGCTATCCTAAGAAAGAATTTTTGCTATGTATGAAAAAAATGCTGTATTGAGTATCAGTACACAAAGATTGCGCAATACATTATGATTTTAAATATAGCCATAGTTAGACTGCTCAGTGTCCTCATGAACTTAAGTATTAGCACAAGTATTAGTATCAAACTCTATCAGTATTGCTTCTGTAGAAGATGATGGAGTAGTACTAGAATCTAGTGCAGATGAACCAAGTATCAAGTCTCATAATCAGAATATGAAAAAAAATAGTTACATGGGGAATGAAAGACTTTTTACAGAGCAACAGGATTCATGGTTTTAATCTAGTTGATGTGAACCATCATGCACAAAAATGTAATCCTTAAAAGCTGATATTCATCCCAAATCAGTATAGAATACTGCAGTAATTTTTTTTTTTCCCCCTTGGAGCAGAAAGGTTTGTAAAAAACTGTTTCTGAAATGATGAAATATTTTGTTCAGTTTGGCGGAATCTGGTGGCATTTCCTCTCTTGGGCACTTACCAAAGTGCCCAAGCACTTTGTGAAACAAGGGAAGTTTCACAGAAACATAATGAGAAATTTTTTCACAGTGAGGGTGACAGACACTGGACCAGGCTCCCCGTGGGGGTTGTGGAGTCTCCCTCTCTGGAGATGTTCAGGATGCACCTGGATGCGGTCCTGTGCGACCTAGTGTAGGTGATCCTGCTCTGGCAGGGGGGTTGGACTGGATGATCTTTCGATCCCTTAACATTTCGAGCCCTTAGCATTCTATGATTTACCAAACTGCCGGAGAATGGCATTTGTCTCCAGGGAATGGCGTGGTACCATTGTCACCCTGCTATCTGAAGCATGAGTGCCCACCTTCTTGAGCTGGATGAATCGTGGAGCTTTTCTGTTGGCAAAAGTTAGTTATATGATGGGGTCCTTTTCTTGTCACCTGACTGAAATTTGCCATGCTGCAAAGACTGGCTTGTGCAGATTAATGGTACTAGCAGGCTGCTGCTGTAGGATGAGCATTCCTGATTGAAAGTGCTTATATCTGTGTAAGAAGCTATCTCCAGTAAGCTGTGTTTGGCTTTTGAGGGTAGTGGTGTCAGTTTTTCCTGTCCTAACCCAGCGTAGAAGTGAAAATAAGAGAAGGGAAGGGGTTCTGAATGCAAAAGTGGTGGATGCTAAACATACCTGTTTGAAGTGGATAGCCTCATACAGAATAACAAATAATACAGACAGATTTACCTTTTATGTATTTATTTATTTAAACCAGACTCCTAGTGTTGATTGTTGTTGATTGAAATGTTTGGTTTAATTAGACCTGGGTCACTTCCAACATTGACTCCCTGCAGTGCTGTGTTGCTTCGTGGGTACCCCTTTCACTTTGTGGTACAAAGTGGACAGATTGTATTTCCTTCCTAACATTTTTCAGTTTTCAGGAGTATATTCTGAGGTTTATCCAGGTGTGAGGATCATGAAGGATTGTAATTTAACCTGATTTGTGTGCCCTTCCTCCCTCCATGGAATGCATAGCCACAGAACAATTATGTCCCCTGTCATTGAAGAAGTTTTCTTTAGCATAATCATGAAGATCATGAAATGTGTCAATGCAGGAGTATTTGCAATGTTTTTTTCTAACTGAAAATAACACAGTTACATGTAAAAAGGAAGAAAATAAGATGTTGAATTGCAACTTAATTTGCATGTATCATTTAGTGATTAGTTTACCTTGTCAGATGAAGTCAAAACAGAAACTTTATAAAAAATGTCCTGAATCTATTTTACATGGTCATTGTGTGTTACCGAATACTAGAATGGCAGGGGATTCCCATCTCCCTTTTCATTTTTCCTGGTCTTGACTCAGTTATGTCAAACTTAAGACCTGGGTCTGCTTTTAAGTGGCTTTCAGTAAGTCTCCTTATGTGGGTAAAGACTGTTAAACCAGGCATTTGTGGAATCGTGATGTGATGTATTTGTTATTTCATTACTATTTTCGCTGCTGTGGATGCTGATGCAATAAACAAAAGTGAGTTATTACAGTACTGATTGAATCTGGCCTGGAATTAGGAAGGGGAAAGCTAGAAAGGGTATATAGCATAATGCAGGAATGTACTGTGTGCCTGAGAGTTAACAAGAGTAATACATTAAGGTTATTTGTGGATAGAAGCGTCTTTGCAATTGGTATGTGAAACACAAGCCAGTCTTGCTGTTGATTTACTAAAAGAAGTTTTATTGTGATAGCTTTTTTCCCTAGAGACTTCTATGTGAAGTGCTTAAATTAATAAAAGTGACATAATTACAGTGAAGTTCTGCAAAACTTTGAGGCACGTAACCTGGCCTTTAAGGCTTCTACAGCACTTGAGACATATAAAGTGAAGGTCATTAATTATATTGACACTTTTGTTTGAGTAAAAAAATCTCAGATGTCTAAAGCTTTGTAGCAGTAGTAGACTATGTGTTGGAAGGTCTAGGAGCAGGCTTGTCGCTAGAGCAGGGAGCATCACTGGGAGCTGTCTGTGTCCGTGGCTTGCTGTAATGAACTGCACCCGCTCCTGTGGGTGCTACGCTTCCTTCTCTGCGAGGTTTTGGTCTTACATGTGTTGTGTATTTATTGGCACGCTGCTGCTTTTTTACATCCAGTCCTCCGTGGTTCTGTGGCCTTTGTGATGTGGTGGTGCAGAACCCGTGGGTACTGCTTGGGCTGCTGGGTCACCCCCATCCAGCATCTGTGAGAGCTGCCCTTACCTTCTGTGCACTGACCTTGTGGGCTCTGCTGCACTTAGAAGGAGAACAGTTAGATGTTGGATTTTACTTCATAAAATGAAACTGCATTTCAGATTTGTGATGAACTCTGCTGGGCTGGACTCTTCTGGGAGACTCTAATGTGCTTCCCTTCAGCAGCTGTAAGATCTTCAGGTTAGAGCACTCATCTTGACTCGAGTTGTCGGCCTGACTTGTCAGTGTTACGATACAATACGATTAACTACCCTGCTGTAAGGGAACACCAAATAGTGGGGGACTCTTCCTCAGCTGGCTGTTAAATAGTTGTTACAAACTTGGTCACTGAAGAAGGCTGCAAGTGTTTGTTTTCACCCCTGCATTTTCAACCTCTTTTTGACTGTGTTACTAATAATCATTGAAGTAATGAAGCAATATGTGGGAGTGTAGCGGTTAAACTGGAAGTTGGAGGTGATGAAGTCTACTATTTGGATTTTTTCAAGACCTGCTTGATGGGATAGTATTACATCCATGATAATATCCCACGAAGGAAGTTACTTGTTAATACTTGTTTAAAAAAAAAGAATGTATTTTTTTTTCTATGTTTGTATACATTACAGCAAAGGTTTTGAACAAAGAATTGGTAGGCAGTTTAGTTTAAGGAAATTTTACCTTGTTGAATGTGAAAATGATTTGACAGTTTCCTTTAGTAAGTATTTAGCTAGCTTTAGTGTTCTTATTTTTATTAAACTTTTTTTTTCCCCCTCCAGAGAAGATGGCATTTTCCTTGAGTAAAGCTACACATACTTCCCTTCTTTGTTCCTTTTTACCGAGAGATAGCTTTTTATTCTTATTAGATTCAGTAGCATTTGTGATTGTTATTCACTATGGAAAATTCTGTGGAAATAACTGGAGTTTAGAGCAAAGCATTGAGAGGAACTGACACAAATCACTACATCTGGAAGATAAAAAAATGTCAGTCCACCCCCACGCCCCCACTTTTCCTTACTTAATTTCACTTTTACAAATTAGTTAAAAAAAAATTGTCATGAAAGATCATCGTAAGTAGTGACTGGCAAAACACACTAAAATAGGAAAAGTGTCTAATTTATACTTCAGTTTAAAAAGAATATTACTGCTGTAACTGGTATGGACTTTTTTAGTCACAGAATGCATTAGGTCTACAGTGTAATTATTGCTGATCCTGACTAATGACTGTTTCGAGGATTATCTCTTTTGGAGTTAGCCATCTGCCGTGGTTAGAGTAATTAACTAAACATAATTAAGGGTTGACTTAGTTTGAAAGCAAAAGTATGTATGTCTCCGGGAAAAGAATATGATTTCTTCAGTTTGAAATCGTTCAGAAATACCAATATTCCAGCTTTCTGTTAATGATTTCAAACAAGCAGCTGAATTAAAAGCTGAAATGCAGCCGCTCCAAAACCACCCCCTAACTTCCCGCAAACTGAAACAAAAAGAGAGGGGAGGAGAAGGAAGAAGGGGAGCCTTAAAAGGGCACTTTATTACTGTTCTCCCAGTTCTTACTTGATGCTGTATTACCAGTCCGAACAGATGGCTTACCTTGGTTAAAAGCTTGCACGAATAGCTAAATACACATTTCTGTATTAAAAAACCCCATTGATTTACCAAAGATATCTTCCCATTTATGGAACAAATATGGATTGCTTATAGGTGGTTCATAACTGTGCTTATTTATAAAACCCATTAGATGGTAAAGATTTACTTAAATGCTGTATCATTCATTGCACACAACACAACAACAATTTTATTTTTAGAAATTGGAGAGTTCTGGATCTTTTTGTCAGGAAACATAAGTAAAATACAAAGTTTCAACTACTGAGTTTTGGATGCAGTGCGTTAGAGCTTGGACATACCCTCCCTTTTGCAAGTGATTACTGTAGTAATGCCATGATGATGTGTTTCTAATTTCCCTTATGCCATCCATATATACAGTAAAGTCACTGTGGCCGTATTTAAAAACAACAAATGCCAAATTATAACAAAACTGTAGGTTTTTTTTACAAGGACTGCCTCTTGGCCTCATCCAACTTCATTCACAGTGTCTAAAAAATGTACCTTGTTCTATTTGTGTCTGTTGAGCTCTATGTACTAAAGATTGTACATTATTTGTAGTGTGAAATAATGCATCTATTTGCAAGTGCTACAGGTTTTAATCTGTAGATACAGACTTAAACCATCATCTCTTTCATAAGAGATTTCTATTAATTGTTATCCTTAGGAATATTCAAAATGTAATGGACATTACATACAATGCCTTTCCAAATGAGCATAACTGTGGATCAGAAATGCTGTTGAACACATGGGCTTTCTAAACTGATTGAAATAGAGTGTGGAAGTGTGTCACTCTTGTGTACTTGGCCTTCTGTTTTTACAAAGACCGAGAGTGAGACTTCACGGCAGTAGTCGTGGGACCTGTGCTTAGTCCTTGGCCCCCTTGTGCCCCCGTGATAGGTCAGGGACAGGGTGTTTCCTCCACAGCTGAAGGAGACTCCAGGACAGGAACTGGTTTCTGAGGAGTTTCCCTCTTAGGAGTTAACCGGGCTTAGCATCGTTGCTTTTGTAATAGTGAAGTGACTCTGAAAAGATTCTTCCCTGCCTTCTTTATACTCTGATCCTGACTCACCGTCAGCTGCAGTTCTGACAGATCCAGTCAGATAGTCTTTTGACTCATCATTTGTTTGGCTGTAATTCCTAAGTATCTGAGAAACTATTCACAACAGGTAGTATTTTTAATAATTTTACTGTGTGCTTTTCTTAAAATAACCATGTATATTCAGTGAAATGTCTGGTAACTTTTGATTTAGGCAAATCATGGCATGAATAAAAACACCTTATTGTATATGAAGAGCTCACCAGAAAGAGAACCAAAGCTGTCAATTTATAGGAGTCCTTATATTGATAGAGCTCATCTAATTTAGTTGCTGGGTATTTCCCTAAACAGAGAGACCATATGGACTTTTCAACAAGCCCAGGGCCCTCAGCTGCTCCTCACCACACTCCTGCTCCAGCCCCTTCCCCAGCTCCATTGCCCTTCTCTGGCCACGCTCCAGGCCCTCAGGGTCCTGCTGGGAGTGAGGGGCTCAATACTGAACTCAGGATTTGAGGGGTGGCCTGCTCAGTGCAGGGGGATGATCCTTGCCCTGCTCTTGCTGGCCACACAGGTGATAACACAGCCAGGGTGCTGGTGGCCTTCTTGGCCACCTGAGCACTCTCTGGCTCATCTTCAGCCAGCCGTAGACCAAACACCCCCTCTCCCCAGGTCCTTTTCCTCTGAGCCGCTTTCCAACCACTCTTCCCCAAGCCTGCAGGGAGTGGTTGTGACCCAAGTGCAGGACCTGGCACTTGGCCTTGTGTCCTGGTTTGAGTGAGAACAGAAGCAGATGCTGTCTGTGAAAACAGGCTGCTAACTCCAGAAAGTGCAGTTAGTTAGAAGAACTGCGCTGAAAAGTAAAATCACGGAACAGAATTAGTTCTCACTCAAACCAGGACACGTTGTTGAACCTCATCCCACTGGCCATTTTTGGCATGTTTTGCAGGTATTTAAAGCTGGGGTCTGTGAGGGAGCAGCAAGAGCAGGGATGCTCTGCAACATGGGACGTGCTGGCAGTTGAGAGTGACACAGGCAGTGCTTTTCCTCACCCCGTCACAGTCCTGTGGATCTGAACACTGCTGGTTACAGGATCCAGACAAAATAAAGGAATCTATGAGGCCTGGAGTCTGTCCAGTAGTCTGATCAGGAATAGCAGAAGACAGGAGCTGATGCAGGTCTGTAGGGAAGCTATAATCTGAGACATGGGCTCTAGCCAGGAGGTGAGGGCGCGGACCAGGCTGCAGAGCTATGACCTGTCTCAGGTGAGGGCAGAAGGTGCCAGCCTGAGCTGAAATGGGGCTCCTGAGCAAAGGGTGTGGGTGGTGGTCCCAGGTGAGGCTGTTGGCATTCTTGTTGGAATGTGATGTAGCTCTCAACAGCTCTAGATAATGCCCATACTGCTGCAGTTGTGCTGGATTCCCCTGATGACCGAGTGCTGTTCATGCCATGTAGCTCTCATGTGAAGGTCTCACAGGAACTACTCAAGAACTGAGTGCGGATCCTGCGACCTGGTCAGCAGAGACACTCCTGTATTCCCCTTGTGATCTCATTTCCTGCCACAGAAGACAGATGTTTATCTCGTCTCTTACAGATATGGAGTCTGGGGAGCGGTTAACGTCATCGTCGGCCTCCTCTGCTGCAGCTGTCTCGACTCCAGCATCTTCTACACCGTCTGTAGCTTCAGCAGTGTCGAAAGGTGGCCTTCCCACTGGAGCCACGTCACTGAGTTCTGCAATCAACACATGCGGTAAAAATGGCTCAATTCTATTTTGCAATGTGAATTTAGTGTTTTGCCACACGGGTAATTGTTACTACAAGTGAAATATTGTTAAGACTGCACAGATGCTTTGAAGAAAAATGTTTGGGTTTTTTTTGCTAAGCAACATTCATGCCATGCGTATGTTTTGTGTAGTATTTGTTTATTGAAGGAGTTAAATTAATTTAAAATTGCCTATTTCAAATGTGAAGGAAATGTTCAATTTGCAAAGCTGCCTTAGAAAGGAAGATCAAATTAAAGATTGATCTGGCAAACTCTGTGCCACTTTGAGATGAAGATCTAATCAAAGTATTGAATGCACATCATGTTCTCAGCATTCAAGCCCAACTCCTACTGTATTTTTCTGTCTGGGGGAATAACTTCTAATGGAATTGGAGATTGAAAAGGTGAATTTCAGAATGCTGGAGTCTTAGATAGTCTTGACTAGAGTGCAGTATCTTGGCTTGAATTGGAAACCTATACAGAAGATTTCACCATGCTGGAATCTCAATTTTGTGAATGAAGCAGAACAGTGCATATGTCATCAGGAGAACAAGAAATGGTAAATAACTCTCCCCCGCTTCTTCGTTCTTCACTTTGAGAACAGATCATACATGTTCTTTTTGTTAGCCTGAGTACTGTTTATTCTTCTGTGATACACACTAAGTAGGAAGCTTTTCACCTGAAATTCATGGCAGTCCACTACTTCGAGAACAAACTTGGTTCTTGCAGTAGCGAGCAGACTGTTATTCTCTGAACTGAGGAGCTCTGCTGCCCTGATACCGTAGAACCAGTAGATTTCAAGTGCCCTACTACAGCCTGCATTGGTTCATTTGCAGCTTACTTGGGATGAAATGCAGAAACCAGAATGTCTGCATACCTGGAATGATGTCTCAACTATTTATTTTAATTACTCTAAAATCAGCCAGAGAAGTTCTTAATTAAAAAAGACCCAGGACAAATAACAGTGTGTTTTGGTTTTCAGTAGCCCCTACAAATTCGACTCCAAAAGACTTCTGTGTCTTATCTTAAGTTCGTTAGCCCAAGTAGTTTGAAATGCTTCTCTGTGGTGGTTCCCAGAATGTAGCAGGAGTCCACTTGCGTACGGCTGTAAATACGCGCTCCCAAACTATGTGACTCATTTACCTCTCCTTGCTGCTGTTCATTTGTAGAGATCACACATGTAATTTTGTGTCTCCTGTAACTTTGTGTGTATATATAGGATATGTACTTGGTCTATCAGAATACAATAAGACTAAAGCAGATGAACAGTGTAAGATACTACACTGTCAGGTTTTTTTGCCATTAGAAGATCTAGGTAATCCTTTCCTTAAGTAGTTTGAAAAATTTTAGTCTCAACTTTTATTTAAAAAAAAAAAGAATTTCTGTTTTATAACTAGTAGTTATAAAGACTGATAGTAATTTCCAGTGTTCACTCGTTGTTTCCTTTCAGTTTTTGTAATGGTCAGATCCTGTGCCTGTCTGCCTCTGGTCTTTAAGAACATACATAATTTTCTCAAGGACGCTTTGTATTCCTAAAAACAGGGGGGAGTGTAGTTTCCTATCAGTACTGTCCCATCAGTTTTATTTATGAGTATATCCATTTCTCTGCTGACACCGTACACGATGGTTACTGTTGCATCCACTCTGAAAGGATATACGCTGTCCTGGAGAACTCCAGAGAACCCTTCCTGCTGTCAGACAGCCAGAGCCTTTTTCCCATGAATGACCTATAGCTGGAACAGCAATTCCACCGAGTCAAAGCCTTCTTCAGTTTTCAGGGTGTTCTATAGTCAAGTTAGACTAGTATGCTAGTCTGTTCATAAACTGAGATGTTACTTATTTTTGCTGTATGGAATAAAAAGAAGTCTATAAATCTCAATCTGATAATCATCTTTGCTTTTCAAAATGCATTTCTTTGGCATCTAATAAAACAATTGTTTAAGAATGATCAGTCATTCTTACTAAGAGAAGGTAAAGGCAACATCTTAATCTATAAGTGAAAGAGGGTTCTTTTTATTCCAGTTCATCTGTTTATTTTCCTTGCAGCAATCAGTAGCCTATTAAGTAGTCTCTGCAATAAACTTGATTGCATACCCTGCCAGGTCCCCACAATGCATGGCCAGTTAGGACTGGGAGTTTTTTTTATTATGGCATATTCCTAGATCAAATAAACAAAGCACCTATGTGAGACCAGTATGGAATATATAGCATACTGTTAGTTTAGTAGGTTAATACAGCACTAATTCCTGAATATGTGAAGCATTTCAGTGGAGTACATAGATACGTTACCTGCTTTATTCTTATTCACCCTTTGCTGAAAATGACACATTGGAAAAGAGAATTAACTCTGGAAAAGTGTTTAAATTCACCCTCATGAGAATGTTAGCAACTTTGGGACAATAGAATCAACGGCCTTTTCTCACATGAGTAAATGATGTCATAATTCATGGGATTGTCATTATGAGGATCAATAATACCAGTGTATGAAATGGTTCTAAGCTGAACAATTGAGTCTCGTTGTTTTGATATTATCAGCCTGGAAGGGTTCATTATAGGTTTTTTTTAAAAAAAGGAAGTTCATCAGCTTTTTATAAAATGAAATTTAAAAAAGAAATTTTAAAATATTTTTTTCCAAACCAGAAGCTGCTTCTATCAAAGCAAAAATCTTCAGTATTTCCGGAGTCCACTATTTCTCCTTAAATGAGACTCGAAGAATTTTAAAATTCTGGACATAAATGCAGAAAGTCACAGGATTGTTTTAACTGGAAAAGTCTTTAAATTTAAACTTCTTTTTTTTTTAACAACTATTTTTTTTGTGTGTCCCAGTCTTTATATAAATATGACATTGTGGGTCCTGAAATAAATTTTGAGACAGATCAGATTTGGTGTCTAAAATTTAAAACCGTATAAACAAATTTGTTTTGTGGTGGGTTTTTT
This sequence comes from Chloroceryle amazona, assembly GCA_027560015.1. NCBI lineage: Eukaryota > Metazoa > Chordata > Aves > Coraciiformes > Cerylidae > Chloroceryle > Chloroceryle amazona. The sequence goes on from JANHFX010005550.1 coordinate 59,593, forward strand.
TTTTGTTTGTTTGTTTGGTTGTTGTTGGTTTGTTGATTTTTGTGGTTTTTTTTTTCTTTTTTTATTTTGGGCTTGTTTTGTTTTTTTTATAGTCCTTGGTTTTGTAAAAACTTTCTTCTGAGGCTTGTCAGTATTTCTTGACTTCTGGGGAGTTTAAGGATTCTGAATGCTAAGTGACAACAGCAAAATTGAAATGTCTGTGCAAAACCAGTGGTTATTTACAGTGTGTGGAATGCACAACAATTTCAAACGTCGAGGGAGAATGTGATGGCAATAGTGAAAGCGATGCAGATGCTTACATTAAGTACAAGGATGTGAACAACAGTAGAGTACAGTTGCCAGTTCTAACAGAGTCATAACACTGTTAGACATTCTCCATCACACGCTCTCAATTATTGGAAATCAACGTTAAATGGTCAGTACATCTTAATCTTTGTGTCTTATATATGTGTATTTTAGAAGCAGTCTCTAATTTAATTATTATCAGTAATACTTTAAACATTACAGCAGCTTCATTTAGACTTCTTCCTTCAAATTATTAACTTTATAGACCAGAAGCTGGTTTCTTTCTCAGTGTTCGGACTGCACGGTGCAGTGGGTTCCAGGTCCTGGGTAAACTGTGTTTTAGGGACAAGACTGTGAGAATAACACACCAAATACTAAGGAAAAATAAATCTCTCAAGGTTATTGAAGAAAGAAAAGTAAAAATATGGAGGAAAAACAGTTGAGGGGGGTGAAAGTACTTTAATAGGCATATCTCAAGTACTGCCATGTTTAAAAATTCTGTCTCACTCATATTTGCTATAAAGATTACACAGATGAGTGAGCAATTTTGAGTATTGTTTGGACATGGAAGTTTACTTTTATTTGTAAGGAATGGACTTAGTAGAAACAACATTGAAGGAAAACCAATTTCAGTGCATTGCTTTTTTGGCTGTTAGAGATTAAAGGAAACCATTGTATTCAAGGACATAAATAATTTAATTGAAAACCACGTCAAGCACCTGGTAGTTCTTATATTAAAACGTCTCATTGAGAGTTGACATGTGATGGACACTTCTTAGAATATGGTGTAGTAGGTCAGTGCTCTGTGTACGTTCCATGTGTTCTTACTACTCAGTGTTATTTTTTTTTTAAACAGTGATGAGTGGGTGATTGTTGCTTGCTTATATGCAAACCATTTCCAGCCTTTTCTGTGCTTTTCCAGGATTTTACACTGGGGGATGTTCAGCAGTACTATGAAATCACATATGCAGGTAGTTTGGAATCTTGCATACGCAGAGTTTAAAAGATTTACTGGTGTTGGGAGGCACATAGAAGGCAAACTTCGCTGGCACTGTGACGATGAAAGAACAACACAGAAAGGAGGAAAATGCACAGTAATTTCTGCCACCCTCCGCAGTTCTCTAGATTTGCTGTGTGGGATGGAATGCCCTTGGCATTGTTGGAGATACCGTGTCATTTTGTGTTCCTGCTGGTCAGTGCATTGACGCTTTGTATCTTAAGGTATTATTTAAGTTTTTATTGCTTTTTAGCTGTTTTGCAAACCTTATATTGCACTGTGAAGTTCATTAATATTAACAAAGGCATTTGCAGTTATCGTTCCTTGTTACTAAGAGACCAGCATTGTTGAAAAGTATGTTGCCCTTTGGAGTAATGCTTGCAATCATTTATCTGTGTAGTGGGTAGTAGAATTTCAAAAGCTGCACTCAAAAATATTTAACCTATTTGAAGTAAGTCAAGAATGTTAAGGAGTGCACTATAATACCTTGCTATGCAGAGTGTGTCTGCAGTAAGTTAGTAACTTGAAGAGCAAACACTGAAATAGGAAAATTAAGGAAATATTAGAATTGATTGCTAGGCAGTCTGTGAATGTTTTCATCAAATAAGAAAGAGGAAGAACATAATCATAATGTTTTTATTGTTACAAGACTTTGCTTCTGTTTTTGTTTTTATTTCTTCCATGTTTCTAAATGTGTATTTAAAAATCGATGGCTTCTCTTTCCTGGACACATGAAAGAGTGGCTTAGGTAGTGCCTAAGGTTTTTTTTAAAGGCTGTAATAATATGTAGTATAGTCTAAAGAGTCACATGCTCTTTTTCTGTGCAGTGAGGAAAGTTGATAAACTTCACAAGCTCAAAGGACGTTTTAACCTGATCTATCAAAGTGTTACGAACCATTGCAATATATTGCTGCTCATCAGCATCACTAAGAATCGCCACTGTGGTCTGTGAGATAAAAGCCAGTGTTACTGTTTTTCTTAAGAAAAAAACCTCAAGAGGTTATTGTGATGTTTCCTAAGTGAATTGTGTGGCAGATGGTAACTAACACTTAGTATTACCAGTTGGGTATAAACATCAGTTGTGGAAGAAGGTACGTAAGTGAGGTTGTTGGTTTTTGTTTTGTTTTGTTTGTTTAGGTTTGTTTTTTTTTTAACATAATAATTTACTACCTGAAGTTAAAGACATTTGAACTAAGTTCAGCAAGCATAGACCTGAAATACAATGTTTTTAAACTTGGGGTGAAAGTATAAAAAAATGCTCACTATACACATCACCTGCGATACCTAGTGTCAGTGAAATTAAGCGCAAATCCTCTCTGGTTCTGAAGAAGAAAAAAAAAAAAGGCCTGAACTAGAAATTTGAAATCAGTAAGAGGATTTTCCATGCACTGGGTATGTAGTATTGCCATTATATTGCATTATATTGCTTTGTGTTTGCTAATAAATAAGAAATCCTAGTGAATGCCCCTGTACTCGTAGCACCTAACACGATGAGATACTACAGTCAGGAGATCATTCCAAGATTGTCCATTATATACACTAACACAATAATAGCATCAAAAAACCTAGAAGGAGAAATAGAATCAGCAAACAAAGTCAAGTAACGGTTTCTGTTGCAGAGTCCCCCAAAAGTGTTGGCAGCTTGCAGAGACCTTTGCTGGTAAAGTGAGTCTCTTGGAAAACAGGGTGTGCTTGGTCCTTCCGATGCTGTTTTTCTTGGTGTACTGCTCTTTGTATTAAAACAGAGCACAAATGAACTTTCTGTTCTTTGATAATGGTCTTATTCTGCTTTTTCTCTCCATTAGGAGCTGTTCTGTTCTTCTGGTTACGTATGTTTTTGCAGTCTTGGAGTTTTCTTTCATTCTCATGTTCAGGCTAACTCAGAAGTTGAAGCTTAGCTCTGAAAATCCTGTGAAGTTTCTTTTACCAGTTTTCCAAAGTTTCTGGTCATCCCTTTGGGTTTTGTCTCTTATCTGTGTTGTTATAAATTCTGTCCTTGTCCCAACACACAACCCCATGCCAGCTTGCTGTACTGTGCCTGCTCTGTTATGTGCTGCCTTTCCTCACCCTTCCAGGTGTGTAGCAAACTTTCATTTTACTCCTTTTTGTTCACTACCCGGTTTCATTTCCCTTTTTGCTTCTTTTCCTTTCTGTATGAGATTCACTCTCCTTATTGTTTAAGTTATGCACAACTCCATCTGTGCTTACATTTTACCTATAACTTTTACAATCTAGTTCCTATAGCCCTGTTGGCTTTTTTCTCCCTCCAACCTATCATAGCTTATCAACCTGTCACGTCTTATCAACCTGTCATCTCTTGTCTTCATATTGCCAGCCAGCCTCCCAGTCTTGCAGGTGGCATTACTCATACTGAGGTTCGAAGTAGGAGTACCAGTTGAAACTGCAGCGGTCGTACCTGTTGTTTAAACAAACAAAGCACGCTGTAGGTCCTGAGAATGAGAGTACAATCAGCAACAATGCAATAGATCGTACACAGACTCTGCAGCTCGCTGCCCACTCTGCAGCTGGAAGTTCGAAATTGTTTGAAGTGCTTGAAAAGAAAGATGCCACGAGCTGGCATGAAGCATGGCAGTGTGTGCCCTCGTAATGCTATCACTGAACACGTTGGGAAAATGCACAGTTTGAATGGTCCAGGCGAGAGTCAGGAAAAAGAGAAGCCCTCTGTAGAAGGTCTTGTTTTGCACGGTGTTGATACTAGACTTCAGATTAAATAAATATTGCCAAAGCTCCTTTCTCTTAGTTCTTTCTGAGTGATAGATGGTACAGTGCATGCTCTCTCCATAGCTGAAGCTGTAAATATGAAGGTAACAGCTGTGGAATGTTTGAATGGTGCTTTTCTATTAAAGAACAGATATCAGAAAAAAAGGGAAGATACTTTTGATACAAACTGGTGATTGTTTCTAGAGCTTTTCACATAACTCGGTCAGAGCAGGTTTACTGTGAAAGCAGACTAAAGAAATTGGAATAATACAGCAGTGTACATAAAATTAAACAAATGATGAGAGATATTAACAGTACAGGGATAAAATGAAGACTTGCAATCATCTTGCAGTTTTGTGCAGCTAATTCCCTGGTAATTTTTTTTTTTCTTTCTTCAAAGAATGGACATTCCTTCAAGAGGAATACAAAGGTGGCCTGGTGGAGCTTAACTGTTGCTCTGTGAGGCTTTCCTGTAGGATTTCTAGCGGTTCTTTTGCTGGTTTTAATTACTTTTTCAGTTCATTTCTACAGAGAGATTTACAGACAGAATCAATTCTTGTAATCACACTGATAAGTTATATGTGTAAAATAGCAGAAGTTCTATACTTAGGGCACAGTTCTTGTCCTTGTTGTGTAGAAAACTTTGTATTTTTATTTTAATAAATGGAGCATGCCATTGGGCCAAACAACATATCTTGCTCTTTCTCAGCAGTTCAGAGGGTTATTATGTAAAACTTTCTGTTCTGAATGAATGTAACAACTTAATCTATATTTAAGGGTTAAAAAAACAAGTCATAATTTCACTTAAGCCATAAAGACCCTTGGAAAGGTGTCAGCCACAGAAGTCAGAGAAGACTGACTTGTGCCTGTTGATTGTGTATACTGTGCCTCCCTCTAGCCTTCCAGTGTTAGGTGTTGCATAATAAAGTTTTCAGTGTGAGGCTGGAAAGCGAACTCACTGATCTGATATTTTAAGCATAGAAAAAAGGGAAACCCCCCCACTGTGTTTTAACAGCTTTTTATTGTATAGTCAGCTGTACGCAAACACTTACCATTGCTACCGTGCAAATGTCTTCGCAGAGTTGTATGGCCAGCGTAGGACCTGGCCAAGCGATAATCATCTCTTCCACAACTGGAATTATTTTATGTGTGCTTGCTTGTTAGGTGTTGTTTTTATCTAGACCAAACTTATGTCTCCAGTGAAAGGACGAGGGGCAATGGTTTTAAATTAGAAAAGAGTGGATTTAGATTGGATGTAAGGAAGAAGTTCTTTCCCATGAGCGTGGTGGAGCGCAGGAACAGGCTGCCCAGGGAGGTGGCCCCATCCCTGGAATCATTCAAGGTGGGGCTGACAGAGCTCTGAGCACCCTGCTGTAGTTGAGGCTGTCCCTGCTCTCAGCAGGGGGTTGGACTGGATGACCTCTGGAGGTCCCTTCCAACCCAGACATTTTTATGATTCTAGGTTCTTTAATTACACTTTGTGGTTTGTTTCAGTTGTTGACTAATAAATGGGTTACAAAATGTTGTAGCTACTGCAACAGCTGTTTTAAAAGATGACCCTGACACTGGTACGGAATTCCTCAGTGCAAATCTGCACGCTGTTTCTGGGATTCTGTTTAATCACGGAAATGTACAAGAGTAGCAAGCTGAGTGTTTGCCTCTTACGTGGCTGTATGTTACTGAAAAAAAGGTACTCAGTTTTGGTCTTGCAGAGTTTCAAGACTTTGAAGAAAAGGATTACGTAAGGATTGCATAAGTGTTCTGAATAGGCGCTGCCTTGGTTAAAAACCTTAAAAATTGAAAGTTGTAGGGACTGTATCAACTCATTTTAAGTTCATTTTCCTGGCAAAAATAAATAACCACTGAAGATGCAAGTTTAAAACAGCAGCAGAATGAAAATTAATTAGATTCTGTTTAAAATAAGAAATGTTTATTCCTTACTCAACCACTTGAATTTATTTAACAAGTGGCACAGAGCAGCCCTGCTTCTGGCTGTAAAGCAACCATTTTGATAGGGAAGTTACAGAAAAAATCTGAGATGTTTTTTTTTTCCAATCCAGTGTCAGGCTCCAGGATGGAAACCTCTTAGAGTGAGCATAGAGTAAATACAGGTGGCTGGAGAGACTTGTATTGAACACGTTGTTTCAAGGGGAACTGCTTCAGATGTGTTTTTGAGGTGCAGTCTGAGATTGCAGAGGTGTCTTAGAGCTGTTGTGCTTTCTTGCAGTTAAGATGTGGGAAGACTGCTGAGATAGTAATGAGTGTTCCAGAGTGAATACTGGTCCTGTTTATAAGAGCAGCAGTTTCGTTTTGGGGTGATCGCTCTCACGTTGCTTTCTATTAAGGATTTATTTTCAGAATGCATTTCAGTAAAACTTCATTGCAACCTTTACCAGGATGGTTTTAACACCTCAAGACTAGAATTGCTGCAGCAGTCATGTAATTTAAGAACTTCCAAAGTGTTGTGTTTTCTTCTCGCTCCCAGATCTAGTAAAGCTGCTCTAGATCACACACAGCAACCTGCTTACAGTAATACTTAACTATATTTTTATGTTTCCTTTGTGGTGCAGAATGGTGGCGAACAGCAGACACGCACTCTCGTCCCGGGGCAGCTTTCTTCCCACCGCTCTTGGGAATTCCACCACTGTTTGCACCTCCAGCACAGAACCATGATTCTGCTTCTTTCCACTCGAGAGCCACGGGAAAAAATAGTCGGGGCAGTACAGAAAAAGGTAATGGCTAAGGTTGTAGAGGGAATAATCATACTGAACTTCTGTACGTGCAGAAAGATAAGGCATTTACCTCTCATCATTCTCCTTATTCCTAAACAGGTCTATAAAAAATACTCTGCTGGCTTGAGACATACAAATAAGGGCTTGCAATAATGAAATACTCTTTTTAGTAATAGTTTTAAACTCTCTTTTTCTGAGTGGTAGGGAAAGGTTTTCACTTTTTTCAAGTTTATGGTTTGATTTCTGAGGCTTTATTGTAAGTCTGTAGAGAATACCGTGCCTCTGAATATAAGCAGCAGGCATCAGGTAGTTGTTGGCTGGGGGTGGGGCATGGAGGGATGGGTGGCATGGGTGTAATGATATCAGAACATTCTCTTTCATTTCAAACCAGTATTTCAGGTAGTGGTATTGCACGCCCTTTTGAAGAGGCAAGATACGTTTGTTTGATGTTTGATTCTGGGTTTGTTCAGCTTAGAGGAGAGGAGGCTGAGGGGTGACCTTGTTGCTGTCTGTGGCTTTCTCACGAGGGGGAGTGGAGAGGGAGGTGCTGGTCTTGTCTCTCTGGTGCCCAGTGAAGGGATGCGAAGGGATGCCTTAAAGCTGCATCAGGGGAAATTCATGTTGGGCATCAGGAAGATGCTGCTCACTGAGAGGGTGATCAGGCTTGCTAGGGCCCCAAGCTTGTGTTCAAGAAGTATTTGGACAGTGCTCTTAGATCTACGGTTTAACTTCTAAGTTGTCTTGTGTGGTGTGAGGAGCTGCATTTGATCCTCGTGGTCCCTTTCCAACTCAAGATGTTCTGTTCTGTCATGTACAAACACAGCACTTTTTTTTTAAGTAGCTTTTGAAGATTTTAGGACCCTAATGTGTGTTTCAGAATCAGTCTGATAGTCCTGGGATTGCAGAGTGGCAGGTTTGTGTGGACAGGGCTGTTTTCTTAGAAAAAAGTCTTCTTGACATAAGTAAGCTTAAATGTGGACATTGTTTCAAACAGCATTTCTGCAACTTCCCCCCTACCTTATTTTACCCATTGCAAACTTCATAAAATATCTTGGGCTTCATTCGATACTTCAAAACTGTAAAGAAATTGTTCCATAAGGTATTTACTGGAATTTATGTTTTCATGCCTTTTTTCTTCAAAATGTTATTTTTCTGCTCCTGACTAAACTCGAGGATAGTTTGGCCTTAAAAGAGAACAATTCCAGATTTTTTTTCCTTTTCTATTCCCCCCACACACACACTTTTTCTCCATGGAGTGTTAAATATTCTTTCCATTTAAACCATGGGTGCTTTGTATGTTTTAACTCAAATAAATCCATGAGCAAACCAAAGTGACTATTGGATGGCATATTTTTAGCATATGTTGGGAGTAACCTGTGAGTAGTCTAGTATCTTGTAACATCTTTATGGAAGTAGGTTAATGTGACTGGAACATCTCAAAGAAAGTATCTGTTACTTCAGGGGTTTTTTTAAGTGTCACTTTGTAAATCTGTTGCCTTCAGGTATAAATGGATCGCTGAACGGGAACAGCACCACTGCAGTATCTGGTATCAGCACATCTGTGTTATCTACTAGCATTGCAACATCTGTGGGACAAATGAAGGTTATAACCACAGGAGCAGGAGGCCGCAAATACAACCAGGAGCAAAGCAAAGTTCAGATTTTGGACACCAGAGCTGACAAAATCAAAGACAAGGTAAATACATATAAAAAAGCATTAATATTCGGGCAACAGATATGTCACAGTAAGTGTTCTGATTGTACACAGCAGCATTTTTTAGTGTTGTTTACCAGTACAAAATGTTTCGGGGTTTTCTTACTATTATTTACTAGAGCAAGATCTGTGCCCTTGTTCCTGTGAGGAATTTTTGTTTTGTTTTTTTGTGTGTGTTTTGGTGTTGTTTGGTTTGCCTTTGTTTGTTTGGTTGTTTTGGGTGGGGTTATTTTCAGTTTGTTCTTTGACACATTTATGAACCAAAAGCTGCCACTAGCACTGATTCCACTACTTTGTGCAACTTTAAGTATAAAAGATTTCAGAAGCTAAGTGTAATTTCTAGACATTTAAAAAAATGCTCTTCTGGGGTTTGCTCTCAACAACTCCAAGAAGGTCAGAGGGAGGCAGGTGCTGGTCTCATCTCCCAAGTAACTGATGACAGAACACGAGGAAATGGCCTCCAGCTGCACCAGGGGAGGTTTATACTGCACATTAGGAAAAATGTTTTCACTGGAGGGGTTGTCAGGCACTGAACAGGCTGCCCAGGGAGGGGGTTGAGTCACCAGCCCTGGATGGGTTTAAAAGCCATACAGATGTGGTGCTTGGGACGTGGCTTACTGGTGGACTTGGTAGAGTAGGGTTAATGGCTGCACTTGATGGTCTTAAAGGCCTTTTCCAGCCTAAGTGATTCTGAGTAATTTCCTATTGATCAGAAGAAAGAAGTATTATTAATGGCTGTGATTTAGCAAAAAGTAATATGAAAGAAGTGAGTAGTGTCACTCAGTTAGTAAACCTCCTTATATACTGATGCAAGCACTCCTTAAGAACTTTACTACTCTTGGAATCAAAACTACTTAGTCAAAACATGGCAAATAGGATCATGGGAAATTGATTATTGCCAGAGTAGATGCTGAGGGAATCATTCCCTGCTGGCAGCCATCTATTTTAAAATACTTTTATTTATTGATGTATATTTTCATTTTGTGAGTGAGTTGGGCCTGTTGTCGCTTTCTCTTTCTGTTCCTGCATTACATTCAGCTTCCAAATCTGCGTGTTCTTAGGTGGAGGTTGACATTTTCAAAGGACACTCGGTGTTTGTGTAAAAATAGCTGTTAGTACTGAAATAGTTAATTATATTTGTGCAGTGGTACAGTGTTTCAATATATGACAGTATATATGATATTCAAAACATTCTTCATGTGTTCAACAGTCATCAGCTTTTGAAGGTATTAAGGTAGTTACAGGTATTTGGGAAAGCTTTGACTTCCTTCAGGCTTAAACACTAGGAATGACTATTTTCCTTTCTAAAATTCCACTTTTAAAGCAATGTACTCAATTAGGGTACCACCTTTCCTAAATCTGTATAGTTTTGTATCTTAGCGTTTAAATCATCTGTCTAATGGCAGATAGTTTCAGGTTATTAACAGTTTTGCCACCTAAATTTTTGTAGCAGTTCTTTCTAATACTGAAGTGGAGTTGTTTTGTCAGGTCGTACTCGACGTGCTGACATACTAGGTGTTCCTCTCGTCCTTACTCTTAACTCCTTTTCTTCTGAAACTTGTTAAGGTAATTGGTATACATCAATGGAATGATTTGAACCAGATTTCCAATCAGAACGTGCGGAGTACTCCGTATGAGAACTCCAACATGAGGAGATAAAGAGATTTGATTTAAAAACTAAAGGGGGGGGTGCGAATGGTCAGAATTTTTATTTCATTATGTTAGAACAAAGTCACCACTGGAACTGAGGGCAGAGGAGTAAGCAAAGGGCAGTAGGCAGTAATTTGGAGTATTTTGTGCTGGGCTTTGTACAAGTGATGTTCTGTGCAACAGCACCTGCCTCTTTCTAAAGAGCACAGTTTATTTTAAAACATTTTAGTTATACTTGTCTAAATATTCCTCTCTTTAGGTTTTTATTCTTTCAGTATTCACCTGCTGATTTATTCAATCATATCCGTAGTTGTAATTTTCTTTTGGGATAGGTATTAATTTTCTTTTATTACTTTTTTAAAAAGAAAAAGCAAAGCTGATACCAAGAGCTTTTTACAGTTAAAGAAAATCTAAAGTTACTTTTTGTGCACTGTTTTCTTCGTGGCTGATTTCCAGTTCTGTTGTCCTGCCATCTCAGGGAATCCAGAAGTGCAGTCTGATGGTGACTTGTATTATATAATTTATTTTTTTTTTGCCTGTAGTCTGTGAAAACCAACTTCTGAGTTGATATAAGCCTCTGATCTCTAAAGCCATAGCTATTGAAAGCTCTTTCAAGTATTTTTTCTTGTTATAAATGTCTTTACAGAGAGATTTTTCTTTACAGTTATCTTTTTCTCCTTCTGGCTTACATTATTTAGTCTGAATTATTTCTTCTCTGTGCAGATTACGGGCACCTTCACCTCCCACCCCTTGATGTATCTACACAACGCACAAGTTCAAAATTTCCCTATGCTAACATTTTCTTTAAGCTCCTAATTTGCCATGCCTTCTTGTGGAATCCTACTAATCCGACTCCTTTGTATTGGTTTTATCCATGTCAAAAGATTCTATTTGTTTATGAAGTAAAAACTCCCAAGTGGTTGTGTTCACAGTGCCTGATTCGATTTGAAGCACTTGACTGCTTACAAGTTATACTAAACTCTGTCAAAATTAGCTGTCCTGTTTCTTACTTGAGGTAGTTCTTCGTGAATCAGACTTCGTGTCGGATGTTCCTTGACACTTGCTGCCTTCTTTTCACAAGAGTGCTCAGGACGCCTTTCTTGGTGTAGTCATTTTCTTATGTTCTTATGTGCAGTATGGAGAGATAGATGTGTAAGATACAGCAGCTAACACATGTTCTAAAGGTAGAAGGACAGCAGAAATTATAAAGTGTTGGTGAGTGGAAGTAAACACCATCAGCTAAGCAAGCCCATTGACATACGCCTCTTTTTCCAGGCTGTTACATGCATTTCTTCAGAAGCTGATGTTATAAACGTATCAGCACTCTGAATAAACTGGCTATTTCTGATTTTAGTAATGTTGCAGTGTTTGGATGTTTCCCTTTCCACATACAGAGATAAATAGAGAACCAAGAAGGGGATAAACTAGAATAGAATCCTAGAGATGTGATTTCTGGAGGCTTTGTTACTTGTACTGGTCCAGAATCATGGTCCTGTCCTTCATTTTATGATCTTAACCTTCATGAAGAAATATTCTGCATCTGTGCCAAATATTAGACAGGAAGATACTTAAATATGATGTAAAGGGTACCAGCAACGAGACACATAGAACCTACCACAGACTGGCACAGTTATTTAGGTCTGGGTGGTTTGTTTTTTTTAAGTGACTGCATACATTCAGATTGCTGTCCCTCATATGAAGTATCAGCTGACATCTTTCTGAATCGAGCAGTGAAACAGTAAATCCAGATAAATGCTCTTTACTTCGTAAGGTTTCCCAGCAGTGAAGCAACACGTGTGACTATGCGGAGGGTGGGATGATGTGAAGTATTACTGTGTTCATCACAGGAATTGATAAAGAACCTGTTTTTTAAAAAAAGCTACAGATACCAGCCAATTGACAAATAGATGAGATTCCAGAAGCAATTTGATGAGCATATTCTTTTTAGTCCTGAAAACCTTACATTGCTGAACAGGGCACACTGTGAAATTACAGCTCGTACAATGTAGTTAAATAAACGTGTCACTGAAACATATTGATGAATCGAATATATATTGTTCCTTTGGTGTTTGCAATAAAGCGTTTGGGTTTAGATTTTTTTTGGAAGCAGTACATTCTGTGGAGATTTGCTACACTTGATTTTCTAGGCCTGAATTTGCTAGATTGCTTTGACGTGTAGTGATGCCCAACTGTTCTGCCAGTGCTTGTGGTCAGAAAAATACCACAGCGGAACCTTGTGACCAGTCTTTCATCACCTGGTGATTAGTCTTTGGCAGAGACATTCAGTTGTGTTCAAGGATTGCAGATCACTTTACTCCAGTCTTACTGGGTTTTGTTTTATGCATAATACAATAGATTAAAGCTGAACCATTAATAGAGCACTCATCTTCCTGGTAGAAACCCAGAAAAAAAGCAGTGGAAAGCTCTAGTAACAGCGACAGTGATTCGGGCTCCTCTTCAGACACCTCAAGTGAAGGCATAAGTAGTAGTGACTCTGATGATCTAGAGGAGGATGAAGAGGAGGAGGAAGACCAGAGTGCTGAAGAGAGTGAAGATGATGAATCTGATTCTGAAAATGAAGCACATCACAAAACCAAGAACAAGGTAGGACACCTCTCTGCTGCTCAGTCTTGCCATGGAAAGCTGCTTGTCAAAAATTACCTGTTCACATTTGTACCAGTGAGCAATTATTTAGGTACACATCAATGAATGCTGAGAATACTCTTTGCTTTTGCTTTGGGGTTTTCTAGGTTTCTTCTTTGCTTCCCGTGTGTGTGCATGTGTGCATTTTGTTGTTCTTTATGAGCGAGGAGTTTAACACTTATTTTTGTTATAAAGTGGGTAATATAAAGAAATTAAGTGCTTTGTGCTGATGGTGTATTGGAAATATATCTTTCCATGGTTATTGCTTTGGCAATTGATTTTTTCCTGGTAGAGTGGGTACTTTTCCTAGTAGCCAATAGAAGAACAAAATAGGAATCTTGGGTATCCTGTTAGGTTTATACTCAAGAATACATTTAAAACAACCATGGCTTAGTATTCCTTCTCTATAAAGCATTTTCTTCGTGTGCTGAAACTATCTGGGGGGAAAAAAAAACAACTTATAAAATATATGATAAGGTTGATTATAAAATTGTGATTGTTCATTCTCTGCTAAGAAAGGCATAACTGTTTTGTGGGGACTGATTATGTACTACTTTTTTTTCTTTCTTTTCCAAAAAGAACCTTTAACTGATCTGACCTGAACAGTCTTAAATACCTCTTTTGCAGGTGCTAATGCATAGTGGCGTAACAGATCTAAAAACTGAGGGACAAAAACCACATGAAAAGTCCCAAGAGAAAAGAACACACCAGCAGATACCTCTTGTGTCTGATTCCCAGACTCACTCATCATTCCAGTCCCAGCAGAAGCAGCCTCAGGTTTTGTCACAGCAGCTTCCGTTTATTTTCCAAAGCTCTCAGGCAAAGGAGGAATCTGTGAACAAACACACAAGTGTCATACAATCGACGGGATTGGCTCCCAATGTGAAACCTTTGTCTTTGGTACATCAAGCCAAAAAGGAAACCTATTTAAAACTCATAGTTCCTTCCCCTGATCTACTCAAAGCAGGGAATAAAAATACCTCTGAAGAATCTATCTCTTTGACCAGCGATGTAAGATCAAAACGGGTGAGTGAAAAACCACTGGGTTTTTTATTATTTGTAACATGTGCTGCCTGCTTAACAAGATGCAACACTGTGTTATCAAGCTCTTTTAAATATAAAATTTAACAATTATATGTGTATTTATTTTCATATCTCTCTTTTGGCCATGTTTTTAGAGTTGGTTGAGATTTCTGAATGATGTAAATTAACTAAATTGTATGGGTAGCAGTGTTCTGAAGTGTGGTTGGGTTTGTTTTCCCCTGTTTTTGTTGTTGTTTGGTAGTAGTTCTTTTTAAAGATCAGCAAATACTGTTTTTTTAAATTTTAGAGATGATTGACTATACAAGTTCTCTGAACTGTTCCATGGCTTTATCTTTGAGAAAAGTCCTGTACTTGGTGGTGCATGTGCATTTATACCCACCCCAGTGTATGCCCGATGTAATCATATACACACTCACTGTCACATCGTGAAACTTTACAGCTCTGCTGAAAGCAATCGGTGTACTAGTGGGAGTAATGGGTACAAAGAAAGCAAAGGATCTTGTCATGCATCTTAATTTTGGGCCCCTCGCTCCCAGCAGGACCCTGAGGGGCTGGAGCGTGGCCAGAGAAGGGCAACGGAGCTGGGGAAGGGGCTGGAGCAGGAGTGTGGTGAGGAGCAGCT
>JANHFX010005552.1:0-16451 GCA_027560015.1 Chloroceryle amazona
GAGGCTGTCCCTTTCCTCTTGACACTCAGCCCTCAGATATTTATAAACATTTATCAAATCCCCTCTCAGTCTTCTCTCCTCCAGAGTAAAGAGCCTCAGGCATCTCAGTCTTTCCTCATAAGGCATATGTTCCAGTGTCTTCAGCATCCTTGTAGCCCTCCATTGGATTCTCTCGAGCAGATCCCTGTCTCTCTTGAACTGGGGAGTCCAGAACTGGACACAGTACTCCAGGTGAGGTCTCACCAGTGCAGAGTAGAGGGGGAGCAGAACCTCCTTCTATCTGCTGGACACGGTCTTCTTAATGCACCCCAGGATGTCATTGGCCCTCCTGGCCACTTTGCCTGTTACTTTTCTGAGGCTTGAGTATATGTAATGCTGATGAAGACTAGCTTTGGTTTTAAAATCTGAGGGATTTTAAAGTCAGTTAAAAAATTACTTTGTGTATCAAATGAAAGGATCTACCATTATTTTGGGGGCTTGCTCATTTTTGGAGTTAGAAAGACAATACAATGCTACAAGACTGCAGTTAATGTCATCCTTCCCTTTGCCAGGTTTGCCTCTGAGATGCCTCTAGCAACTGAACAGCTGCTTCAGCGGTGGATTCATGTGCTTCAGGGAGGCTTAGGCTCTGTGGTTTTCCAAAGATTTAATATCTTTCATTTAATTTCATTTTTGCTAGGAGAAGAATGTTTGGGTTTTTTTTTCATTTAAGGATGTAACAATGCTCTTTCTATTTTTCTTCAGCTGTAGCCCGCTTATATCTACTTGAAAATGCTCAGAAATGTTACCACAACACTGTTTACTTGGCTAACTATTAGGAATAGTAACTAGTAGGACAGCATGTATGCCACAGGATTTACTATTTACTACCTTTACAAACAAGCAACATTAAACTTCACTGCACATTGTCTGCAATAGAATTTTCCATTTTCAGAAGAGGTTCCATCTTGGCAATCTCTGTAAGTTACAGTGTTGCCAGTGCCATCTTTCTCCTGCAAGTAATAGTATTGTCTTATCTTACTCCAGCATCTGACATCCTTCTTGTGCTTGTACCATTTTTCAGTGAACTTAACACATTTGCAGTTAGCAGTGCTTTTATTTCCAGTATGTTGTATGTTTCTTCTAAGAGAGTTTCTACTACTTCTGAGAGCTCTCAAGGGAGTCCTCAAGTATAAAATATGAGATGCGCAATTTAGCAAGGATGATAATATAAATGTCAATTAAAAATAACGAAGTTAACGCGAAACTGTAGCTGGAGTATTGTATTAGTAAGGAAGCCAACAGGAAATAAAGACGTTAGCCTAGAAACATACTAGATATTTGCAGCCAAACTCACATCCATTTTAACATAATTAAATAACTTAAGACAGCTATTTTAAATGTTTGTGTCTTAATTTAAAAAATAAGCTTTTAAAGATTGTCAGAAATGCTACAATGCTTCTGAGAATCAGGATACCACTGTGGGTGTTTGAATAGAATCATAGCTTCAGGAACTCTATTTTGCATGAAATAATGTCTTAAAAGAGAAAAGAAAAAAAAAAAAAGGTTGAAAACTACATTGCCTTTTGATGGACCCATACAGAAAAAATTTAGTTTTTTATTATATTCTGCTAGTTTTTGGCCTCTATGTACATCTCTGCAGAACTACTTTTGTGGGAGATGTTCAGATGCTGATGCATAAGCAGTTTGTCTTCAAATTACAGTCTTCCCAGTTGAGTCAGCAAGCTTGGAAACTCTTAACAATACAAGCTACTTGCCTGACAAAATTTCTAACTTTTGCCAGGTATCTGTTGAGTTTGTAAGGTCCCTGGATTGAAACCACTGAATGATTACACATAGGCTACCAACAGATGGTAACAACATTTGGTCTCTATCGACCTGCGTAGTATTTGAGTTAATGTCCTAGTTTCTGCATCCTGTTACAGATTCCTTCAACTAAACAGCCCCTTAACTGTTCTCTTCTTGTTTGTTGGCACAACTAATAAGCTATAAGAAGCAAATCAGTGCATGTGCAGTCCTTTTACTTTTATGGAATTTAATGTAACAGTGGTGAAATTGAAGTATAGAGCCTTGACATTTCCCAGTTTAAAGAGTGTGGGGACCAGAACAGTCCTATTGTCTTCAAGAGTACTTGAGTTTACTAATTTCAGTCTGATAATGTCTTTACATTCTATTTGTCTGTAAATATTTTTCATCTCTTTGCCTTCTCGTACCTGTTTCCTGACAACGCAATTTCCAGTTCTCTAAGACACTCTTCAAGAAATTTATCTTTGACTATAAGTTGACAAGGTTGTAGGAGGAATAAAATCTTGCCTTATTTATAGACTTTTTACTTTTAATTTCAATCTTACTTTTTGGCAATCTTTCAGAAGCAGACAGTTTGTATCCTTGTTACCTTTAATACAGTTATAATGGATTTAAATGTTTCACGTTGACTGCAGTATGACATTTAAAGCAGGCTTTGATTTCAGAAATATATAATTTTCTAACCATCTACATTACATAAAGGTGCAAGGCAATAATGGGGAATTACCTGGCTTACATTTCATACAGAAATGTTCTAAATTCATTTTGAACAGCCGTCTATAGTGGAAAAGTGATAGGTAATAGGCAGTCAGCAAAATTTTTAAGCTGAGAGATTCCGGAAAAGAACAATAGTTTTCTTTTATCAGTCTGAGTCAGATTTGTGTTAAAAAGACTGTACCCTTTCATAAAATAAATAGTCATTTCTGTATAAATGAACATTCTAATGAGATCAAGAAACCCCAGAACTTTTTACTATGGACATTTCAAATACAATAAAAATAATTTTACAGAATCAGTGCCTAAATACTATTGAGTCTACTGGCATTTAGTAAATCAACTCATGTTTTGTTAATAAGTCAGATGAAGAGATACTATAATTTCTGCATTCCCTTACGAGTCCTTTCATCTATGTCTTGCTTAGCTAAGGTCCTTCTCAAAATTATATTCATTTTAAACACAATTGAAAGCTCTTAGATGATGTGCCTACTCAAATGGAGTAGTACTTTACTCCAGTTAAGTGATCTAATCTAAATCAATGAGGTCATTTGAGATGTAAGATGCTACTTGATTTGAGTGAAGATACTAGAATTGCTCCAGTTGGAAAATCTTTAAGTCTTTGAAATTTTTATTTTAACCATCCATTTCATTTATGATGGTAAGAATGTTACTAACATGTCATACAGATCTGTACAGAGCTGATCAGAGCTGATACAGAGCTGTATCAGAGTTTTCTTTATAGGCAGACACACCCATTGAGCCATCATTACTCACAGGTTTTAGTTTTTTGTCCCTTAGTGACCCTATTGAAATCAGTAGAGCTAGATGACCTCATTTTAGATTAATATGATATTTTTTTGGCTTGAAATATGAACATTTTCTAACAAAAGCAGAAAAAATAATGAATCCTGATTTTTTTATGGAATGGTGACTTGTTTCCCAAATGTTACCCTTTCTCACTGCAATAATCTAATAGCTTCTGTTCCTTTTTCCTCCCAAAGCTCTTGATGACATTTCAAATGTGTGGTACTGTTGTCTGAGTAGCATAGCACTCTAAGTGTATTGACCAGCCCACCAATATACAACTAGCAAGTGCCATAGAGTCTGTTGCCAAGCAAAAAATACAGTGGTTGAGCTCTACAGGTTTATCTTTTACACAGTCATTGATGAGTAAATTTTGCTTGAAATTTCTGCCTACCCCTATGTCAAATTTGGCTGAACCTGAGTATGGGATTGAAAAGTTATTGGAGGATGAGCAAGGACAGTGGATAGGTTGTGTGACTTCATAGTTATCCTCCACAGAGAAGCCTCCTAAAAATAAGACTTCACATTTCAAACCAGGGAATTAAAATTATAAGAGCAATTGGAACTGTAATGGAGTATTTTTCCCCCACTTTATTACAGCATGCAATGTAAAATAGGTACGATGACATATAAAGCAGAAAGACAGCATCAAGGAGGGTTTGCATTTGTATAGCACCTTTAACATTTAAAGGGTCTTAAATAAGTTCAGCAATCTCCCCACATGGAAAAAGAAATTCTCTCTTGCATTACTGGGAGAGATACGATGTGACCTGGTTCATGGAGAAGCAGTCCGATGAGTTCTTAGCAAATGCAGAGAATTAATTGGAATCAAACCATGCTTCAGTCCAAGTGGCTGGTAGAGTTGCACATTTGTCAGTTGAGCTGGTGACCAGTGCAAGGTTGAGCACTTCTTTCAGTCAATAGCCTGTTATCAGAAAGTCAAATTATGGGAAGACCCTAGGGATCATTTTAGATAGGTGAGAATGCTCTTGAGGCATCTGCATAGCATTTACCAGGTCACAGTACTGTCCAAATACCATTGGCATAGACTGGAGGAAAGGAGAAGTGTCCTGGTTTGAGTTAGAACAGAACTAACTGTTCAGTGATTTTCATTTTCTGCTCAGTGTCTTTTAACTGACTGCACTGTATGAAGTTAACAGTAAATTTTGGCAGGCAGTGTCTGCTTCTGGCAGCGATAACGCTCCATGTTTAGAGATACTACCAAGGGTGTTGGTGTGCAGAAGGGTTATTGCTTATACTTGCTTTTGTGCAGACCAAGGTCACTGCTAGTACAAGATTTTACAGGTGGAAGAGGGGAGTAAGTAAGAGGCCATACCTGCAGGGAGGAGTGGACAGAGCAGGTGATCTTAAACTGACCAACATGGGATTCCATCCCATATACATCATATTCAGTCTAAAGCTGAGGGATCACAAAGGTCAAGCTTGTTTCCTTCAATGAACAACATCCGAAGAGGACTCTGTTCTGCCTTTGATCCTGATCCGTGTGTTCCTGGATCCAGTTCCTATCTGCTGTTAAGTCCAGACTGGGACTTCCCTAGTGCTGACACACAGCACCAGTGCAGTCAGTAATGTAATTGCCAACTGGGGGTTGGATTTGATATTGGATTTGATATTTGGTTTGCATACATTTATATATATTTAATTTTATTGTTGCTATTTTCATTAAAGATGTTTTCATTTTTCTTTTCTACTCTGTAAATCTCTTTCCCTTACTCCCATTCTCTTCCCCTTTGGGAATGGAGGGGGTTAATAGAGAACATATGTCATTCACCTAGTGGCTGGCCCAGCCCTAACCCATGAAAAGAAGTAAGAAAGGAGTGGGTTTATGGTTTTCCTGCACTTTGTGATTTTTTGTTTTTGTTTTGTTTGGGTTTTTTTGTTTGGTTTGGTTTGGTTTTGGTTTTGTTTGTTTCTTTGCGTGCATGCTCCTGTGTACATGTGGAGGGAAAGCATGGTACTAAAATGATTAAGCTTACCTATAGCAACTCTCACAGTCTGATGAAAGTGTTTGCTTCTGTGTTACTGCTTTGAATCTGCAATAAATGTCATTGTAAAGGCCAGGATGCTCAGCTTCACTTGAAACTGTGTTGTTAGCTGTTGGGGATAGCTGAATATAATAAACCATGTAAAGCACTGTTTTATAGATATCTGTGAAAGCATGGATGTAGTGTGATGAAAAGCCTTGTGGGCCGTAATAAAGGAAATCAGTGTCTCCATGGTTTGGGAAGAGTTCTGCAATACAATGCAAAGTTCTCTTTGAATTGACAGTAGCTACATAATGTGTTTTCTGTTTCTCAAAGAACGTAGGAGGCTATGTTTGATACTGACAATGACTGGTTGGTAGATAAATTGGAATAGGCAGCAGCAATGAGGTCAAGGCTCTTCTCTTTCAACATCAATGCTCTTAAAGGTCTTTTCCAACCTAAACAACTCTATGACTCTGTGATCATTTATATACTGGGGATACTGCTTCGTTGCCTAATTTTAATGAATTGCTTCATCTGATGATTGAGCTGGTTGAGGCCATATTCATTTAATTACTGTCTTGATGAAACCAGCTTCTTGAACATAACTTTTAATACATGTCTTGTGCTATGAAATAGGGTCCAGTTTTAGATTACAATCATGACAGTATTACTATGCAGAAAGTGCAGATGCCTCAGTAGTATCATAGTAGTGAAATATGTAGTAGTGCTGGAAGTTTGGAGGTATAGATAGCAGCAGCCACTGTAAATGTGATGTGGCTTCAGTCTCTCTTACAGAAAAAAAATGGAATTTTAGAGCTTAGCTGCAGCACAGTGAAGAACATAGTGAAGTGGCTGGTGCAGAAGGCTGACAGTAGGCAGACAGACATTTTCTGTTCTCTTTTTTTCAGCAGCATCTTTACCTGAAGTGGCAAGATGATATCATTAATTAAGATATTAATAACAAAACCCAGAAATGGTCTTTGGCTATTCTGGTTTGGGCAGCAAGTTGTCTTGTGGTTACTCTGATAGAATGGAAGATCCATGAATGAAGTAATGAAATTAATAAGGAATTACACTGTGGAGTTTTTGATGTTAGAGTTGACAAATGTACTGTCATGCTAAGACTCCTGGTGACAGTCATAGTTCAAGCATGCAGTCAGATTGGTTTAAGGACCTAATTTTAAATTGTTTTGAGTGGCAATCAATTTCCAGAAAAACTGTGACCCTTTAAGGTTTACCAAGCTGAGTGTAGTCAGAGAAACATCATAAATACACTCCTAGACCCTGTTATCCATGAGTCTAAGAGGAACACGACCAGAAAATGAGGTATTTATCCATTGTTAACCTTGTGGCTCAAGCTTTTTAAAGAGCTACAGGCAATGACCCATTTAAAAATCTTCCCCTTCCTCATTCAATACACTTCTTCTAATGTTAAATAGACTCTAATTAGAGAAGTGCTGTCATTGCAACAAAGCAGTCACAGTCCATATTCAGGTTCCTGCCCAGATTAATGGGGGAGAGTGTACCAGGATGCCTTTGGGAAGTCTTCAATTGACTCTGATCTGTAGTTTGAAATACTTCTTCCAGCAGCTCTTTCCATCTTCTTCCCATGGTTAAGCCTAATGACCATTCCCTCCTCTCCTCAACCCTGTGGCATATGTTCTCTGTTCTTTCTAAATAATAACACATCACAGTAAGAAGAAACACATGGAAGAGTGTTTTAATACACCAATCTTATTAATTTGAAACACGCCCCTGTCTCCCCCTGGTGTATTGTGTTTCAGACTTGAAGCATTTCTTTCTTAACTTAGAAAATCTGTACAGACGTGTGTATGGAAATTTTGTGTACTTTTCTGTCTCTTCAGCTTTGGCGGGATGAAAACACATAGATGAAAATGTAAAAAAGAAGTATTAATGGAGATTTATGTGCTCCCCTGCACATAGCAAGTGTGATTAATGCCTCCATATAGATGTTTGGGCAAATGTGTGTGTGCATATATATTCATATTGTAAATTCTTCACTCTTGGTAATTAATAGTAGCCTGCACAAAGAGTCTCACTGGATTCAGCAGGTTTATCAATGCAAGTAATTGCTTACCAGTGGGAATAAGAGGGTTCACATTCTATCCGAGAATGAGTAAAGTACTGATAATATACAGAAGGAAGAAAATTACATTACTGGGTAATTTCTCGTTATAATCAGCAATGCTTACCCTTCATATTTTTTTATAATAGTTAAAAATTGCTTTACTGTTAATGGAAGGGCAGATAATAGTTTTCATTAGTGAAGTTTACAGGCTTCCATCTTTAGATTTTTAGCTACAATGTGATGGAATCATAGTTCATTGGGGTCCAGAGTGCAGTCAAACCATTTCTTTCACTTAATCAGCAACTGAAACCTGATGTGAATGTTGAAAATAAACATTAAGCTACTAACATTATATGGGAAAAATAGAATTATGTACATTACCCTTCAGTGCAATATTCCTTAAACACAAAATTGGAATGAAGAAGGTAGGAAGCTGTTGATTTGTTGTTGATTTGAGCAAACTATTAAACTACATCAGATGTGACTTCAGAGCAATAAATATTGAAAAGCTTTCCAGTCATACAGAGTAATAGATACAGTAAATGGGTACTAAACAAAATATTTATCTGCTTAATACTGTATAGGTAAGCAGATGTCCTTGAGTTGCTTCCAGGCTCTGCTGAAATGAATGTACTATTTCATAAAGATGAATTTTGCAAACAAGTAGGACTAGAGAGACCTAGGCCATTAAAAAACATTACTGTATCTTGACCACTGGCAATTTGTTACAATAGGAACCATGCTTTCACGGGTAAGAATTTCAAAGAGCTGTATGGACATTTTTCCTAAACATTGTGTAAATGCATGGACGCATAAAGAATTATGCAGTAAATCCTGCAGCTGAGAGATACAACTGGCATGTTACAGTCTTGCCCTCTTACAAGTACTGTGCTGATGGCATTGCTATTCTTAACATTCTGATTCTGCTGCTTTCAATTCTCCTGAGAGGCTAAACCTCAAACAACACAGTGCCATAAGCTAAAAGAGAGAAGGAAGATGGCTGGGTTTTAGTGACAGTGTTCGGAAAGAACAGCAGAGACATTGTAAGGTTTGTCAGGAAGCGTAAAAGACTTTATGGAGCAAGTGAATTAGGCTTTCCTCTGTTGTTTCTTAGCATGTCCAAGATTGATAGTAAGCAGGGTGGTTTCGAACAACTGCTCTGTTTCTAGCTTTTAATAGTTAATGGGAGGTCAGACTATAAACTGGGATCAATCCCAGAGTAATAAATTTTACATTATTATATGTGTCTTTCTTGAAGTATAAACACTGGAGGATCTCTTCTCAAATGGCTTCCGACCCATTTTTTTTTCATAATTAATACAGGCAATTCAAAGAATGTGACTCCTTGTACAGCTTAGACAGCGTCAGATCTGTATGCATCAGCATGGATTAATTAGCCTGTAACCAGACACACAGTTAGTTTGAAGAGCTTCAAAATGAACAGTTATAAAGAAGGGAAAGCTTTGGCACAAAAAACCACAAGCCACATGTTAGCATGGATAAAAGATAAGGTTTTTAACTTTGATGTTGATTCTATGTAGTTTAAGATTTACAGCTTGATTTATCCAGCCCTACTGACATTGACCTTGGTTTCACTGTGGCAGCAGTGAGGAAAGAATTGCTCTTCATTGGTTTATTTGAAGGGTATTATTTATTAAAAAACTGCTACAAAGATTCACTACAAATAAGAACAACAAAGTCTCTCATTGTTCAGATCTGGAGAGTTACTTCTGGGTCATTGTATTCAGTATGACTCCACCATCACTTGACACCTTTTGTCTTCTATATTGGGTAAACACATCTGTTAAAAACAAGAAAAGGAGAATTCTGCACTCCCACATAAATCTTATCAACTTTTCTAACAGTTTTATCTGTGGCATTAAGGTGTAAGGAGCTGTTTTTTCTTATCCTTCTCAATTTTGTTACTTATAAGAACCTCATTCATGAACCGACACAATATTTTATGAAGACAACAGTAAGGTTGTCACTGTTTTTAATGAGATTTAGATCAAGCCTTCAGTTTTTCATCAACACAGAATAAATCCTTTCAGTACACACACAAATGTGATATACACTGTACGAAGGTCCAAACCCTGTCACACAGTTGACTCAAGATGTGAAGTCAACGCTAGCAGCAAAGAGGAAAACTTGAAGACGATCGAGAGTCATATTAACCATCTTATGCATCTTTGTTTTGGGATGTACTAGAGCTGGAGATTCAATCATCATTACTGAACATATTATTGTTCATTTCAGAGCACTTCGTATGAGGAAGGCAAAGATGGGAGAGCAGGAGTCTAGGTTTTTGTCATACACATTCCTAAAATAAACACTATTTGCCCATGTCCATTACCAAACATTTTAAGGTACAGTCCCTGTCTTCACTACTCTTACACAACTTTATACAATGACATAAACCCTGTTTTCACTTTGAGTATATGAAACCCTAGATATCAGATCTGTTACTGAGTACATAATTGCTAAAGAGAGTTGACAGGTTTTCCTAAAACACATGCAGGCTGGTATTTTGCCATCGAGAGAAGAGATCTATTTGAAGCACAGTGCAACCTTTCAAATGAGTTGCTATAAAATGAGGTTTACAGTTTTTTAAGTGCTATGTACAGTGCATAAGATATTACGAATTGATGGCACTTGAAAAAACTAATGAATAGGCATATAATTCCATATTTATGTAAAGTTATAGCATTTTTGGTTAATCTTTAAAGAAAATAAGAAAATGACAGTTAAGTTGTTATACAGATCTTATGTGGACAGGTGAAGTAAGTAGTGAGAGTATTGGGTGGAATTAACCAAACTACATTTAATAAAATTGATAGTAACTACATAGTGAGCCTGTCTGTAAATATAGACATCTGTATTTACAATGCACTGACATTTCTCCCCAAGCTTTGACCTATGTTCATAGAAAAGAAGTGGCCAGCTTGTAGTGACATTACAAATGAAAGATCAAATGCATGCACAATTTACCTGCAGTATACTGTTGTTAGGATAGAAATTTTAAATGGAAAATGTCTGGATATTCTGCTGTTTTAGCTCAGAGAAAATATGCTAGTGATGAATTTAAGCACCTGAGCGCTAAGTGGTTTTAGATTACAACACTTGTTTAAAACAGATTATAGATTTTGTAAGTGCACACTGGATGTAATGTGTAAAAAATTCCACTCTTATACATTGTGCATTATGCAAATAAGCTGTTGCTTACTTAGATGGTAGACTGATATCTTTTTGTACTGACATGACAATTAAAGTACGTTTCCATTTGTTATCCCCATCTGTCAAAAGCTGATAAACCTCAGATCTGTCCGTAAAAATCCTATCTGAATGTATTTGTTCACATCTTGCTTTGCTGGGCGTGACGATGTATCGTATAATGTGTATCATTTTCATTGTGTAAATAAGTAGCTGCCTTTTTTTGTCAGTCATGAGATAACTGGAATTACTTGTTTTTTTCTCCACATAGGCCCAGTTTCGGAAAGCACTTGATTCAACTCATCCTTGTTGCACACATCACAGAAATGTATTTTTCAAGCGTATGCTTAAAAACTCTCTTGAATAGATAGGCATTTCAGAATCAGAGCTATGGTATTTTAAGTCACTGCATATGCAATTATATTTTGTGTTGATTGCACTATATAAAAAGCACTAATATTTCACTTCAAAATTTCCAGAGTTAAAGACCCTTACACGCTGAAGTAAGGTCTTGTTCGTTTCTATGAATCCACTTGCTATATGAGAACATCTTGATTTTTTGTAGAGCATATGATTACTGTGTGGGTTTCCATCAGTGCAAGTGAGTTAATTATCTTTATTTCTGTTTTACAGCGGGAACAACATATATCTTTAGCAAAGGAGGTGGACAAATCACTTACACGTGGCCTCCTAATGATCGGCCAAGCACTCGTGCAGACAGACTGGCAATAGGCTTTAGTACTGTTCAAAAAGAAGCAGTGTTGGTACGAGTGGACAGTTCTACTGGGCTTGGAGATTATTTAGAGCTGCACATCGTAAGTATTATTAACAAGTGCATGATATTTCTTCCTGTCTTGAATCTTCTTATATTTGTGTGAGGTTAATTTATTTTATTTTAATGTAAATATAGCAGTTTGTTAATGAACCATTTAGGGTCGATATTGAACTCGATGATAATGGCTTATAGTATACAATACTGTACAGGGTCTCAGACAGCCTCAAAATGCCTTTTACTTTATACAGTGCTACTTCATATAGCTTTTCAATTAAAAATCATACTGTGATACTTGTACAGATACAGTAGTTCGCTGCAGTCTAATTACATAGAACAGGTTTTAGCAATGTCAGAGGAAGGTACATTAATCCTAGAGGATTTAATTTGGAATCTACCGGGGGAACTGCAATGTATCACAATTGACTGTGCTTATTGTTAATACTAGAATTTATTCTAGTTCCTTTGTGATGATAAATCTTAAGCAGAAAGCAAGACTGTCAAGTGAGGAAGTTTAAAAAAGTAATTTCACCTGCCTTAAAGCAAATAACTAGCAATCAAATTTGAAAGCATCAGGATTTTTATGGTGACATAAATTAATGATCAGTTGAGATAAGCATAACTAGGGCAGTATAAAATTTTGTTGTTTCGATTAGCCTCAACTTAAAGTATTAGATTTTGATTTAAGTATTTCTCTAATTTCAGGAACAGAAGAGTTCCTTTTCAATTAAATTACTTATTGATCTATAACCAGTTACACTTTTACCCCCAGAAAACATTCAGCAGTGATAATTTTCGAAATTAGAGGGAATTACAGTATTCAATCTTCCCAGGCTTCTTATTTCTGTAAAGGCATTCTTACATTGTGTACCAAGGTGAATTTTTAAAAATTTTTTTATTTACTGGCTTGAGCACATAAAGAAGGCCTTAAATAAAATTCAGAGGTTATCTGTACCCTTCTCTTACATTAAACATGCAGACAAAACTGCTGTCTGGTATTGTACAATCTTAATTTAAAAATGTGAACAAAATAACTTCTCCCAGGTTCCAGAAAAACTGAGAGCCTACATTTTTCAAGGCAAGTATTGTGTTGCTGTAGAGGATTAAAAAATTTGCTTTCTAGAGCCTCATCTAACATCAGGTGCCTAGTTACCATTTGCATGTTTCTTTTCAGTTTTGAGACCAGATTCACCCACTGTGGTCAACAGTGTTTCTTTCTTCTTACAGTGTTTTCTTTTTCATTAGCATATTAAGGAATGTTTTATTTGAAGATTTACTATACCATAATATTCCTTAATCTTATGACTAGCCTTGATTTTTACATTTTAAACCAAACACTAGGTCTATTAATTATTGCCTTTTTGTAAGTTTGTTTTGGTTCTTTTGTTTGTTTTTGTTTTGTTTTTTCAAATAACTTTCTTATACTGTAGCAGCAGATAGTAAAAATAACAGAATATTGAGAGTTTCCTCTGGTCAGAAATATTAGCAGTTAAATAGAAAAGGAGAAAATAATAAATTATACTTTACTGGTCTGTGAAGCAGCAAAATACCTTTTATCATCACGATCTGTGAGGTGATCCTGGCCTCCTCCTGTTGCCTTTGCAAGAGACTTTGGGAACCACCCTGAAGTCTGCTCTGCTTCAGAGCAAAATCTGTGATAACTGCAGAAATTTCAGTGGAACAAGGTTTGACCTTTTCAGAGCTGCTTCATTGTAGGCTTTCTCTTTAGTGGAGACGCTAAGAGATTGATCTTAAATCCTAAGACACCTGGCAAGGATTTTTTTTTTTAAGGGTCATCAGAGTTAGATAAAGCTTGGAAAACTGCTGGGATATAATTTCCCAGAATCTATTTCAAATAAAAATAGTATTCAAAAGAAAGTTGAAAGGCAGTATTTTCAAAAGCACTCACGGTGCCAAAGAACATACACCTTATTAAAGTCAGTGAAACTGTAGCCACTTCTGACAGTTATACCTGAGGTCTGTTTTACCTCAGCAAGATGTGAAATAGCTCGGTTATAAATGGTTATAAAAATGAAGAAGAACATGGAAATAGAGAGGCCTATGTGTATGTTATATTTGAAAAATAGTTTATTGGATTAAAGTTTTTCAATATTGGGAGCTACTGAATCAAAATAGCTGTAATAAAAAATAGTAGGAGGGTTGTGTAATTCAAAGCTTCCTTCTCGCACTGATGCTGAGATGCCACTAAGAATGTCTGATCTACTAACTAACTAGAAACATGGAGATGATGTGAATAGTGGAAGGAGGAAAAACTGGAAGGAGGGGAGACACTAATTCTGCATATTCTTTTGCATGTATCCACTCACCTGTTTGTATAATGAATATGCATGAGCAATAAATGCCTGTGTACATTGAAATGCACCATGCATGGATAACTTAACTGTGTTATAACAACTGTAACATCATAACAAGGATATAGTTGTGATTTAATTATGCTGGGATTCAGTTTTACAGTGTGATAGAAACTGGTTCATTTGTAACTGAGCTTTCATTTTACCCAGGAAGTCATTAATCACTCAAATCCTCCCCAGTGACAAAATTTGGGACAGATACATGAGGACAGGTTTTCAGTGTGTTTTCAGTAGAATGGTGGCAAAGAAAGTGTGGAATTACTGCTTTGATTTAAAAAACATTAGATCATAGACCTCACTAGCGTGTTGGGGAGTGTGCTTGTTTGGGATGTTTCAGAAGAGAGCTACAAGGTAGTTTGCTCTTAACTTTCATTCTAGAAATGGAAGAGGAAATCGTGAATTTGATTATGGTACTTCAGTTTGTGCTTGCCCTCTTTATTACTCTGTTTACTTAAAGACGATGTAAACCTAATAATGAAATCAAGCTCATAACAAATTCTGATTTGGAAAATTGCTACTTGATCATCTGAATCACACCTTCAGTGGTAGGTTAAGAACACATTTATTTCAAGTAATCATTTAACCTCCCCAAATAACCATTGTTAATATGAGAAACATTTTAAAAAAAAGTGTAATCTTCATTGCTACCAGATGCTTAACAGTTCCAGTGCAAGTAATCTAAATTCCAAAATAGGTGGTTATAAAACTCCACCTGTACTGTAGCAGCCTACGCATAAAGGACTGTGTGTATGATACATAGGCATCCCCGTGCTTCAAGAAAGTGATGTTAATGTGATTTAGTCATCCGGAGATACAGCAATTAGTTTTCACAGCAATCACTTGACTTCTCTTATAGAAGTAGTCTCCTGTGCAGTTTCTGCTGGGAGATCTAGTTCAAGAAGAAATAGATATCATGCCTAAAAGTCTACTGCCATTTCCTTCTGTTGACAGATAAAAGGACAGATATCTCTAAGCATTACTGAAATCCTTCTTTTTTACCCCTTTTCTTGGCACGGTCCTCATCCATCTCCATGCCAAACAGAAAAACATGGGAGCTTATTCATGCAGTATTCAATTAATCACCATGTGCACTTCTGTGCTTGGCTTTTTCATTGACTTCTAAAGCCCTTGGGTAATTCTGTCAGTGATTTCTGTTCCTATCTCTGCTCTTGTCTTCCCACCTTCATCTTCCAAGTCATTAGACAGAAAAGTATGTGTGTGTGTGTATATATATATGTAATCATCTTCCACAGGCACTGTGCTGTTGCTGCCTCGAATTTCCAGCTTTTCAATGTTGAGGTGCAAAGTGAAGTTAGGCAAAGATACTGCCTTGAGGAGCTAAGAAATGCTGTTAAATTGCTCTTTCTGGCAATGCTGGTAGCGTAGGAAACTGACCTCTGCTGCATGGCACAAGTAGTATTTGCGCTACTAATGAAGACAAGGTGGGTAGACTTCCATAAATAGACTTCAACCAGTTTTAAAAATTGTTTTATGTATAAATTATGCCATGTTTTCATCCTTCATTGTTGAAAGGAAAGACTTTATAACAAAATGAACATTTTGTATGCCTGATGGAAGGAGTCAGCAGTTTGTGTCTCCCTTGTTTGTGTCAATTGTTTTAAAATCCAAGTATTTTGAGAGTACAAAACCAGTGAGCTGTTTTTATGGTTACAGCTGATTTTGAAATGAAGAACACAAAGTTTGTGAGGGGAATGAGGCCAGCAAAGCTTTTCAGATCTTACAGTTTTGTTGTTCCGTAAACGACACCCAGCCTACAGGACACTGGCTATTTAAGCTACACTGGCCTAACTTCTACTATATAAAACAGGGTGAGGAATTACTAATTAAGCTAAGTTACGAATATGGATCCACTGAATTAAGTGAGGTGGTGATGATCATTCTGATAACAAACATCCTAAGGTTTAAAGTAAAGGATAAGGCACACGTTATAGGGGAAATGTAAACCAGTAAGATTAATACTGTTATGAGAAAGTATGGAAAACTATTTTAAATGATGTGGTAACATGTTACCTGAAAAAGTATGGTATGATTAAGGACAGATAATATTAATATATATGCAAGGTATAATGCAATTAACCTGAAATATTCTGAAGATGAAGCATTACCAGCATGAGTGGTTCATCAGTACTGCACTTAAATTTTCACAATGTATTTGTGAAGTCCTTGGAGTTACATTTAATGACAGAGGTGAACAGTCATAGGAGAGGAAATATTGTACATATTACAGAAGATTGGATTTTGGATCATGATTAAATTCAGTTTGTGCTCTTTGTCCCAACTATTTATATACTTGTCTATTAAAATATATACTGTGAGAAAGGCATTCATTCTTTGAAACTTTTTCCATTAAGAAGATGCAGATGAAAAATAAGTGAAAGCTTTTGTGAGTTATCACCAGCTTCAGTTCAAAAATTCTCTTGGTTTAAAGAGAAGTTAATGCTTCCCCATTTTCTGAGCTATTAATTTAGTTTCTGTATATAATATATTTCATTTTTTATAAACTAGGGAAATATTTAATATCACCAAATGAAATACTGACTTTTGTGTAATATATATATATATCAAGGGTTTTGATTTTTAGCTTTGTTGAGAGAAAATTTTGCAGAGGTCTTGTCTAATCATTTTTCTTATTTTTTTTTTGGACATTTGGACATGTTTAAAAGTTATATATA